>VZQC01001281.1:507798-614442 GCA_009823505.1 Rhizomys pruinosus
ACCTCTACAATAGTTGTCTCCAATTTACAGTTGGGGAGCGACCTCATCATTGTCATATTTCTCCTTGTTCTATGGGTGGGAAGGCAAGGAAGTCTCTCATATCAGAACCTTTGTGGCACCTAGAAGGTAAGTTTCATTAGGACTCATTATAACTAGTTGTTACATGTAGGATCCACAGAGGGGTTCGATGTTTATGGCAATCTGAGGCTTTTCTTCCTTTGAATGTTCAGACGGGTCAGCCTTTCCGTTGCCACTTTTTGGTGCATCCTACTCAATGCAAACCTGCCTCTTTCAAGGTCACAGTTTCAGATGGAAACAAATTAAGAACTAGAATTCAGATCCCATTCTCACTCCAAAGCTATTCTCTATCCTTTGTACTCTTAATTCCTGCAGTGACCTTCCCCCACCTGTGAACATGTTCAGAGTAAAGAAAACTTGGCCTAAACATCATGATTTCTACCCAGCAACTCTGGTTAGAAGACTCCCCTTTTCCTTCCTTTTATAATTGATTCCAACAGGGTGAACCAAGTTATCTCATGTCCAGAGGATAGCCATTCTCATCCATGAAATTGTAATGCTCTTTTATTCTGGATGTGCTTGTTCTTCTCATGTGTGTGGAAATAGATGTGTGATAATCACCATGTCTGGAATTTAATTTCTGGTATGTGTAGTACAGTTCAGTCCAAAGAGGAAATGCCTGTCTAAACATAGACAATACTCCAAGTTTTTTTCTGCCATGTTTCCTGCAATTGAATCAACCACACTTACATATATAGAGTGATAAGAGGCTCAAGATGGTTCTGCATGATCATAGTTCATAAAAATCCTGCCTTGAAGGGATCTATGAAATTTCACAGAAGACCAAGCTAAAACACCAGATCATCAATAAGATTCTATTTCTAAAAAATCTACTCTGGGGCTGGAAAGATGGCCTAGCGGTTAAGAGCGCCGACCGCTCTTGCAGAGGACCCGGGTTCGATCCCCAGCACCCACATGGCGGCCGAGAGCCGTCTGAACTCCGATTCCAGGAGAACTCCAGTTCCAGAGGAATCCGACACCCTCTTCTGACCTCCGCGGCGTTGCACGACACGGGTGCACAGACTTGCATGCAGACAGTACATTCATACACATATGGAAATAAATAAAATTAATAAAAAATATTTTAAAAATCTACTCTGAAACCTTAATTTATGCAAGAGATGGAATGAATATTTAAAATAGTGTTTCTGGTCGCTACTTCAAACAATGCTGAGTTATCTTCCTATTTATCAAAGGCTGCTGGCCAACAGACTAAGCCTTCTCCAGTCTAATCCATTCAAGCAAATTTCTTGTAACTTTTGATTTCTATGAGCCTATCCTCCACATGTTGCTTCCTGTGTGGATTCCTAGGGAATGACTCTTTATAACTTTTTTTTTTCTATTCTCCATCTTTATTCATTGCTTTTGGACATATGGACTAGGCTTTCTTAGGTGGAGTGCCAAGAGTTTCTGAGCACAGGGTATGTAGACAGCTTGTACATCCTAATAATTTCATGACATTTGAACACAGTAACAGGCTTGAGGGTCTTCTGGCTCCATCTATAGCATTACTGGCATAGTTTAGGATCATGAAAGATGCAAATGGAAGGTCATGACTAGTCAAGTTTATAAAAATGGGACCCTCCAGAGTGTGTATCGCTGAATGGGGCACGTATATTTAATGTCACCCACCCACAGCTCAGGGCCCATTGCAGAAAGTTTGTAAGAGCAAGGGCTGGTGCATGAAAGGAGAGAAGCAGAGGCTTACAGAATAGTGGAAACTTTCACTTGTGAACTTGTGGCAATGTCGGCTTAAGGCATGGGGACCATGCCAACTGAGATAAGGTCTCAAAGTGAAGTAGGAGAAATGGGTGGGGGACTATCCTTGGACTGAGAAATACCAGAGAATGAGTACTGCTGGGTGAGAAAGAGTATGCCTTACCTAGAATTCATAGATGTGCGGACTAGTCTCCAGCAGATCGATTTGCATAGAAGGGCATCTGGGTTTGGGAGGTTGAATGGATAGGGCTTAGCTTGGATGTTGTAATGCATGAGTTCTGGTGGGGCTTGAGGCATAGAGGAAATTGGGTTTGATTGGGGAACATTGCATGAGTTGTACAATTGCTCAATAAAAATCATATATAAAAAGATTCAAGGTGTGACATCAAAATGTAAAAATAATGAAATAACAGAGAATCTCAACTTTAAACATAATCTGGACTCTCCATTTTAGTCCAATATAGACCTTAATATGAAACTGTATATATAGGGTGTGTGGATAATCAAAGGCTTCTCTTCATGAAGGGCCATCTAGCCTCTGTTATCTAGCAGAACAATTTCTAAGGGGCCTGGATCATAGGCCCAGCTCTCATGCTAATATAAATGTACCTTAAAATTTTCCCTCTAAGGTAGAGAAACAATCAATAGTCCTATCTACCTGTAAAACCTGTGAATCAGAAAAATGACCTGCCCAGCAAGACATCCATAATGGAGCAATAGCAATACTTTTACCTTATGGGCAACCAACAGCTATCTAATTGAACTTAAAGCCCATTCAATAAGAGGACATTTATACCTGACACTGTAAACCTTGCCGAATTCCCATCACTGGAAAAGCCATTGACTCTAGAGGAGAACCTACTACTCCCAATTTCCTTAATCAATATAATTTCCAACTCTGTTCTAAATGCTTTCCTTATACACAGAGATAATAATTGTAGATCTCACACCTCATGATTGAAGCTTCATTTTGCAATAGAGACTATTACAGATATCTAGAATTGGAAAAAAAATGGAGAGAATAAGGGACTGTGGGGTTCCCAGCCCCCAACTGATGCATCTAAAATGTAAACTCTATCACTAAGGCTCAGTACACACCAAGAAAGAGGCCCAGAATGATTGTAAGAACCAGAGGACCACCTTCTACCAGATAATGTCTGCCAGACATGACAAGGAAGCTGAACCCATGAAATCTAAATAATATGGCTGCCTAAATAAGACGTACAAAATGTCACGACCAGTTGACATGTCAACATGGATGGGGAAATTGCACAAGGTCCTACCTCTTATAGATGAACTACAGATACCCAAAGGGTACTGAGCAAGGGATCAGCTTTCTCTAGTTACAAGCTAACAGATACTTTATCTATTCTCTAGTGGTCAGATCTAAGCACCTAAGCACATGTACATAAGAGGAACACAAAACTGACTCACTAGGTAATATATATATATATATATATATATATATATATTTAAAGAAGTCATTGAAATTGAGAGGGATCCAGTGGAGTGGGATGTTGAAAAAGTTGGAGAGGAGAAAGAGGGGGATAGAAATGATGTAAGTATAGTACTCATGTATGAAATTATTTATTTTATTTCATTTTGTAATACTTTTATTGATGTTTTGTGTTTTTCAGTTTAATTTAGGCACATTCCCCTTTCTCTTTCCCCCACCCCACCCCAGATTATGCATTCTGCCATACATGTTCTTCATCTTTCTCTCAGTCTTTTTAAAGTTTTTTTTTTTTTTTTCTGTAAAGGTCCATTGTTTGGGGCAGAATTTAACTACATCAGTCTGTTCTTTGACCAAGTCCCTATGTTGCTGTGATTTCCTCCCCATTGTATTGCTCCAAAATATGCCAGTATAAACATCATACATGTATCAGAGTTATGTCCTCCAGCAATAAACTGTATGTGAACTCTGGTATATGTTTAGGGGTTCATATTTTTCCTTTTAATTTTATATTACTCTAAAGTATGGAAATATACTTTTCACCCATATACATTAATTACCATGTCTGAAAGTATGTGGTAAGTTAACTCTAGGGCTCATTAGGAGATTTACCTTATAATATCACAGTTGCTTTCAGATAGAAAGAGATATAATAATAATGTTGCCCAGCTTCTCTTTCAATTGGGGGATTTGGTACTAGCCTCCAAAAATGAGGGAAACTATTCCACATTTTTTCCTTGGGACTCTGTTGCTTCACTTAGCAAGATGGCTTAGAGTTCCATCCATTTACCTGCAAAGTTCATGATGTCATCTTTCTTTATTGCTGCATAGAACTCCATTGTGTAGATATGCCCATTTTTGTTATCCACTCGCCAGTTGAGGGGCACATGGGTTGCTTCCAGCTTCTTGCTATTGTGAAGAGAGCTGTAATAAACATAGACGTGCATGTATCTTTACAGTAGGATGGGTATTTGGGGTACATACCCAGGAGTGCTATGGCTGGGTCAGGTGGTAGGCTCATTTTGAGTTTTTTTGAGGGTTCTCCACACTTCTTTCCATAGTGGTTGTAGGAGTTTACATTCCCAACAGCAGTGGATGAGTGTTCCCCTTTCCCCACAACCTCTCCAGCATTTGGTGTCTTTTGTTTCCTTGATCTTAGCCAGTTTTACAGGAGTGAGATGATATCTTAGAGTGGTTTTAACAATGATAAACTCTGAAAAGAACTAGAGGGAGAGAATGTATGAAATTCTTAAAGAATAAATTAAAATAAAGAATTAACTCTAATATTGGGTTTCAGATAATATTCCACTCTCAAGAAACATGTACACTTAAAGACAGGGGAGTGAGTGAGAGAAATAATACAAAGATAGACAGGAAGAAACAGAACAGGAAGGAATGAGACACAATACATGCATGGAAAGTCAGCCTGTGATCTGCTTTTCCTGCATACTTTGCCTCTTTGGGCCAATCATTCAATATTCTGCTTTTCTATACATTGGGTATAATGTTACTACTCTATTAGAGTTCATTATAAGGAAAACTGAGAAAGCGAGTTGTTTATATGTGACGCCTCTCAAAAACAAAGAAATAAAAACAAAAACAGCATTCTGTTTTTGTTTTTGTTTATTTCTTTGTTTTTGAGAGGCGTCACATATATTTTCAAAGACATGTTAACAATATTTCAAAAGCCACATTAGAAAATATGATTCTACATGATTAGGCTGAAATGTGGTAGGAATACCTATATATTATCCATCCTGATTAACAACTTCCAATAACTTCCCAAAGGAAGAGCAGGAATATAGTGAATCCATAACAAGAATACCCAATGAAGCTTTCAAAAGTAAATTTAGACATTTAACAGGGTAGATTAGTAACATTAACTATTTCAAACAAAAAAACCAGTGAACTTGAAGAAAGAGCAATCAATAATTGGTGAAAATGAAGTTTTGAAAGTAACAAAATAAAAAGTAAGAATAGCTTCAAGAAGCTCTTCAAAAACACCCAATGGTGTGAAATATATAATTAAGTCTCAAAAAGAGACAGAAGGCAGAAAAAAATAGTTAAAACAACAGCCAAAATGTACTTAGAAGAAAATTAATTAACTAATGGATGATAGGGGGATAAACAAAAAAGTTTGTAGTATACACATTCAGGGAAACATTACTTAGCACAAGAAAATAGTGAATTTGCAGTGGTCAATTTCTGTCGCTTCCTGCTGAGGAAAGGAAAAAGGTGCCATACAAATTTACATGTATGAAATTGTAAAAAAGAGAAATGGAATATTTTGAAACTAGGAAGAAACACAAAAGGGATGATTGAGGTCACAGAAATGTCTTTGGTTTTGAATTGGTAAAGGCTAAATGACTTTGTAAGTCACACTGAAATGTTCTCTTAAACAGAGAATGTTGTTTGTAATTTCCAATTCAATATGGCTGATTGAAAATATTTTGTAATGTTGAAATGTTCTGCAGAAACAGAATCCAAGGGATTTTCTGATTACTTGGAACAAGCTACCTTAAAATTGTTTATAACAAGAACTAATAACTCATTTCACCTTACCTCTCTCTAGGTGAAAATGTTGCCCTTTGGTGAAATTTATACTGATAGAAGCTGTTAAAAGTCTCTATCCAGCACACTTTTATGTTGGGATGCTTTTGCTTTCCATATACTAAACATATATACCATAACCAAGCACCCCAGAACTTCCTAATCCTTTAGAATTATAAAAAAGCTGAAATTTCTACTGTAAGAAAATCCATTAAACATAAACAAGGTCTGGCTCTGCAGTTTCAGGGAAAGAATGAATAGACATAAGTATAACATTATATTGCTTACTTTTATTTTGAAACAGGATCTCAAGTTGACTTGTAATCCAAACTAGCCTTAAATACGTGTTGAGCATGACCTTTAACTCATGATCTACCTACTTCCACCTGCAAAGTGCTGGCATTATAGGCATGCATCTCCATACATACACCATTGATCATGTTATATGTTCATAGATGAATTTTTCATATACTTTCTTGACTGTGATTTGTAAAGCATGAGTCAGAGGTAAATTTCTGAATGCTTGCCTTTTCCCTGTGTACAGTTCTATGATCTCCTTCTCTCCAGTACTCCACACACAATAAGCTAAGATCTATGTGATTGGACAAACAGGAGTGGCATGAGACATGTCATATCATCTACTTTAACTTCTCAAGTAGTATTCTGTTCTTCTCTGTGTTCAATTGGAGTAAACTGTGAAAGTGACCAAAAATGCAGCCTAGCTACTGCATGCCTTTTCATTGTGTGAAGTTGCACGTCTTTTCTCCAAGCAGTGGAATCTATTTCTTCACTGTTTCAATATGAGATTTTCTTTGGTTAATAGAATAGAAGGAAATATGATAAAAGCAGAAAATTAAAGCATATCCCCAAGGCCCAGGAGACAGCTCAGTCAGTGAAGTGCTTGTCTTACAGTTGTGAGGACTTGAGTTTGATTCCAGAAACCCTGTAAAAAAAAATCGAGGTGTCATGGCATATCCTGTCACAGCACTGGGGACACAGAGACAAGCAGATCCTGGGGGATAGCTGGCCAGAAATCCTAGCCTGCTTCTTCAGTTCCAACCCATGAGAAACTCTGACCTCCATGTATGTGCACACATGTGTAATTGAAACATGCATTAACATACAAACACAGCACAATGCACCTCTGCATCTGGGTCCTTCCTTTCCTCATGATCTTAGAATCAAGTAAGAATGATCAAGACAGTCTATCAGCCAACAGGAAAAATCCATCCTTCCATCTTCACCCTTGTCCCCAGATTGATGTCCACATGACATGTGCACATGACATGTACATCAAACATTATTCAGTCATATTTGGACTTTCCAAATGATCACAGAGATCCAAATAAGCCTAGAGAGATGCCCTAGCTAGCCTAAAACACAGCCACTATCCAGCCAAGACTCAAACCACAATCTAAATGACTGGTTGAAATTTCAAGCCACTATGATAACAGCCAAAGCTAACTGCTATAAACATCAAGAATCACCTATCCCATTTGTCTGTATAGTTCAAACCAAATACTTAACCCAATCAAGATAGATGGGTTACAATAATGTATTTACATTAATATAATCAGAGGTATCATCATTTGTGTATGATATATATTAAAATGACCTCATGGCCCTATATATGTAAAGAGTTATATGATATCCCACTGAAAATGTCTAAAATAGCATGTGTCTTTGGAAGACAGGAAGTAAAATTGTGTAACATTACTAGTTCCCCAGTAGGACAAGAGTCTAGCTTTGTGTTCGCATTGTTTAAAAATAGTCTGCATTATTGCAATCATTTTTCTCATTACTAAGAACAATTATCTTCCTCCGTGAAAGTAGAAAAGCTGCAAAAAAATTACAGATGTTCAAGACTGTGTTCAGAAAAATCATTATTTTCTCTCTCTAAGTTATGTCACAGGAGAGAAGCCAGTAGTACTGATTATTAATACCCTGCCCCTTAGATTCTTCTAATGAGAACCATTAGTAATATCTGTGAACAGATGAGACAGAAAAGTTCTTCTTCTCCCGCCTTTAGCTGTGGGAAGGTTATCCAGTCTGTGCTGGATATCTTGACACATGGCAGTGCTGTCTGTGGACCAGCAGCAGACATAGAACCTACTGTGTGTAGAAAGCTCAGCATGTATACTGTGGCCTCCTTTGATTTTTGGAAATCACTCACTTGGCTGATGGGCACAGCTGAGATCATTGGTAGCTGCTGTCCCTCATGCATGATTTCTGTGTTGCTGCAAAGCAGACTATCCTGAACCTTCATATTCCTGCCCTAATGATGAAGGTATGAATCTCTCTTATCAATATCTATCCAATATTTGATTTTCCAAAGTACTTCCACTATTATTTTTTCTGTTTCTACAACCTATTTTATGGATATAGTCACATATAAGAATATGTGACTTCATTTGGATGAAGCTAAATGTAGAAACACCCATGATACTAGTATAAAAATGACATACAGTTACTTATTAGGTCATATAGTTACTTATACTTTCGCTGAGTTTTCTTAGAATGAGGAAACCATTAGAGATAAAATCTAGAGTCATAAAGTGATCATTATAATAGAATATTATTAAATAAATGCATTTTATATTTTACTTTGTTCTGTGCTGTTTCTTAATGCTCTGAAAGAATCTGGCATGAGGTTACATAATTCGTTAATGTGTACAATCTATTGATTATCAGACTGATATTTAGGAATTGTAGCTAATAAATATGATCATTTCAGAAGCATGAAAATTTATGTTTATTATGCAAGTGAGAAAAAATATGTTTTATGATACAGAATGGACCAAACTCTAACTTAATAGAAGTAGTGCACCTTGATTTATACTTCACCATTGCTACTAGTATTGGCAAGTTGACCTTGAGGTAATGGCTTCATATTCCCATGACTATTTGTTGAAAGAATAGAGATGTAACTGATGATAGGTCCTTCTATGAACTCAGAAAGAGATCTTCACAGGGATTAGAGAAACTGCTGCAGACGTGTGATCAAACTCACTTCCCATCCCACTGATGCGTCTGCAGTGGAGGGCATGTCTCTTACCCACATGCTTTTAACTGCCTACTTGACCCTTCAGTCTGGTTTTCCAAGCCTGGTCAGTTAATCTGCTAGAATGGTAGAGACTTTAAATGACTTTGCACTTCAAAGCATAGGACAGGTTCCTGCTGAACCTAAACTAAGAGTAAACTCATCAAATTCCCATCGGGTTTCCCATGATGGAAGTGATCTGATTCAAGTGTCATTATCTGGACCATTTGCACCTCAAATGGGAAAATTGATATCTTATTAATTGGTTAATTCAATGATTTATTGATTATCCCCACACACTTTATCTAATGCCTTCATTGTGCCAGGTACTCTGTGAAATGCTAGAGAATAAAGCAGTCTCTATCTTAAAATAAAATAATAACAACAAAAACCTTTCAGGATATCATAGAAGGAAGAAATACTAGAGAGTTATCAAATGGTGTAACAAGGGCTGTCATATCAGTGTGCACAGAAATGTCAAGAACCAAAGGGATGAAATCTAATAAACTGTGACAGTATTTGAGAGGAGAAGGTCATACGACCTGGAGCATTTTGGAAAATTTATCTAATATTTTTACCGAACTGGAACACAACATACAAGAAACAGAGATGTAGGTATTATGGGCTGGTAGAGAACTACTTCACTCTTGAGAGTGAGCAAGCAATACCGAAAATAGAGAGGAAGTTTTGTATCTTTCTACAATGTCAGAATTTATTGAATAATAATTCATTCACAAGCTATATCATTTCTACTATTATTCATAGAATTTATTTTCATTTATTGAACTTTTTTTTTTTAATTGTCAGGCCAAGTTTAGTTTTTTGTTTTTTTTGTTTGTTTGTTTGTTTTTTGTTTTTTAATTTTTATTTATTTCTGTATGTGTATCAATGTACTGTCTGCATGCAGGTCTGTGCACCCGTGTCGTGCAATGCCGCGGAGGTCAGAAGAGGGTCTCGGATTCCCCTGGAGCTGGAGTTCTCCTGGAATTGGAGTTTCAGACGGATCTCGGCCGCCATGTGGGTGCTGGGGATCGAACCTGGGTCCTCTGCAAGAGCGGTCGGCGCTCTTAACCGCTAGGCCATCTCTCCAGCCCCTTATTGAACTTTTAAGACAATGTCTGACTATGCAGCACAGGCTGACTTATAATCCTATTGGCTCAGCCTCCTGAGTGCTGAGATTATAGGAGTCGGTCATTATGCTTGCTGTCAGGTACTCTTCAAATCACTTGGTACATCACAAGATCTTTTATTCCATTTAAATCTTGTTTTTTGTCTTTTTGAGAGAGGATCTCCCTATAGCTCCACCTTGCCTGGAACTCACTCTGTAGACCAGACTGGCCTTGAACTCACAGAGATCTGCCTGCCTCTGCCTCCTGAGTGCTAGGATTAAAGGCTTGTGTTATCACCCCTGGCACTAAGGACAGTTCTTAGCCACCCATATGGGTCTGAATTGGACCCCAGGTCCTCTGCAAGAGCAAAAGTCACTCTCGACCACTGAGACACCTCTCCAGCCCCTGCATTTAAATCTTAAGTACTAATTTTATTAACTCAATTTGTATATAGCGCTACACACAATAATTTATATATGTGTTACATAATTGCCAAGAAAGGATTCAAGTATTTGCAAGGTTCAGAGGAGATGGTTCTGAGCCCAATGGCAAAGAAATGATACAGAACTGGAGAAAGTCTCTGTAGGGGAACAAATTAGTTTTAACTGACCACAGAAAAAGCCTTTCAGGCTACAGAGCTACAAAATCCTGGTTTGATGGCAGCAATCTTGAGTGCCGGCTGACAGGAGAAACTGCACTTGAGCTTGAGCCCAGGGACATAAGTAGAGGTCCTTGGCAGTGATTTTCTTAAAAGTCATATGACAAGTAATTATTCACTTTGTTTGCCATGTCTTGCTCTTAGCACAATACCTCTTTTACAATCCCAGGTGAAAGATTACATCCAGTACAACTGATGAGCTGATGGTTCTAGCAATTACTATTACGATCATATATATAGTATATTATTATATTATATATATATATATATATATATATCCACTGATATCATTCTTTATAACACAAATTATCAGTTAACTTGTGCCCCATAATATGAAACAAATGGTAATTGCTCACTTGTATTCACAAGATGTAGAGCTGTTCTACCTTGATGCTCATACTCAAAATGGAGTAATGGGTCCAAATTGTTGTATAAAATAGAGTATCACAAAAATAGGCAAGGCCTCAAGTTGCTGTTTAATATAACACAAGATACTTCAGAGCAGACTGGGCTTCATCACTACAGAAATAATTTAGAATATGAAATAATGCATAATAAGAAGGAATGTACAAGGATAGTTTGTCCTACAAAGGGAAGAGAATGATTAGGATTTTAACTTCAAGAATATTTGAGGTAGCTCATGCCTTTAATCCCAGCACTTGGGAGGCAAAGGCAGGAAGATCTCTGCGAGTTTAAGGCCAGCCTGGTTCCAGGACAGCTGGAGCTACAGGGAGACCCTGACTCAAAAAGACCAAAAATAAATATTTGATAGTATTAGTGAGATTCAGTGGAAGAGAATGAATAAATTCCAGAGGGGAAAAATCAAGGTTTGCAATCTAAGAATAATAAAGAGAATCTTGGATGAAGACATTCTAATAATGATGGAACTATAATGTGGAGCTATCTGGTCAGTAGCTTTCTGTAGTCACTTGAAATGTCAGGGACATTTTCCTGTTTTTCTACCTCTTTCTTAGATAAGCATTCCTCTTGTGTCCACCCCCACCCTACATCTCTCACTTCAGGAAGCCCTAGTCTTAAAATATATTATCTGGCTTCATTCCTGCTAAGCTTTAATAAGTAATAAAGGAGAACCTATACAGTTTAGAGCACTAATATGGAGTGCTTAGGCACTCAGATTGCAAGCCTTAAATCAGCTGGCCTCTCTTTGGCCTGCTCAGTTGTGTTATGATCATGTTTGGGGAGCAATATCTCAGAACACTAATTCTATCCCTTTCAGGTCATGAAAATCACAAATGGAGAAAAAGCAAAGAAAGAGAGTGAGAAAAATGGAAGCACTTGAAGGACACTTGGCATTATTTAATTGCATATGGCCATTATTTTTTTTTATTTTATTTATTTCTGTATGTGTATGAATGTACTGTCTGCATGCAAGTTTGTGTACCCGTGTCGTGCAATGCCGCAGAGGTCAGAAGAGGGTGTCGGATTCCCCTGGAACTGGAATTCTCCTGGAATTGGAGTTTCAGACGGTTCTCAGCCGCCATGTGGGTGCTGGGGATCAAACCCGGGTCCTCTGTAAGAGCGGTCGGCGCTCTTAACCGCTAGGCCATCTCTCCAGCCCCACATATGGCCATTATTTAAATGGAATAGGATCATCGGAAACTCTATATAAACAAAAAAGCAACTAGAACCAATCATCAGATTACCATGACATATAGCACACAAACTACAAAATAGCAATTAAGAAACCTGTTAAATACCAAGGGTTTATCTGAAATGAGGTCATTTCTTTATTCTTTTTATAAAAATGATTTACTATTTTTTATTTTTATGCATATAAATGTATTTGTTGCATGTATGCAACTGCACCCATGCTGTACAATGGCCCTGGCAGTCAAAAGAGGGTATTGGATACCCTGGAACTGAAGTAATGGATGGCTGTTATCCACACATGTGGGTGCTGGGAAATGAACCCAGGTCCTCTGCAAGAGCAGTCAGTGCTCTTAAACAAAGAGCCATCTTCCCAGCCTGTTCCTTTATACTTTATTACTAATTTAAATTTGTTCTCAGATAATTTCACACGGATACACAATATGTAATAACTACTCACACACTCTGCCCTGTCCCATACCCTGGCATCCCTGCGTATCCCCCTCCTCCTCACAGATCTTGCTTTCTCTCTCACAGTCATGCCTATTTTTGTTTTGTGACTCATTGAGTTAAACTAAGACAAATCTATGGATTTTGAATTATCTGTTGGAGCCTGGTAGGTTCCACAGAGGATACAACAACTGCACAACTGAAGACAATAATTTCCCCTCTGCCATGTTTTATTCTTGTTATAGATGTCACACACACATACACACACACACACACACACACACACACACACACACTCGTACATTTAGTAGTTTACCCTTGAAAAATCCAAAATGAGGCTGAGGACTGTAATTGAGAACATGTGATGCTGCATTGAAGTTGGGGCCAAGACTCAACTAAAATATGGACCTCTGGATCCTCAACTAAAACAAAACAACAAACAAACAAACAAAACTATCTACCTGAAAAGCCCCTTTGGCTCTTGAACATGTGGGATATACAAATTCGCTTTGGGTTACCAAGTGTTTCCTATACATTTTCCTGTCACTAAGTTCAAGGATACTATAACCAAATAGCTGGGCAAGAAATCTGAGACGGAATTTCCTATGACTGAAGAGGAATGAATAAGACCTTAGGCACTTGAGCCTAACCAAAGCTAGAACACATACAGAACTCTGAAAAAGGACAGCCTGACCTGTAGAATGGTACAGAGAGACCTCCTTCCCAGTCTTTCTGTCAGTTTATCCCCAGAAACTTAATGCCTTTCTCCTCCATTCCCACCCACAGAATCTTACTCAGAATTTTCCAATATTTTTTAAAATGTGAACCCCTTTCAACTTTTTAAATATTTCCTTTAAAAAAATATATCAGAAACAGATATAGATTTGTAAAATCCCCTGGGCAGTGAGTCGTAAACTCTCTGGATCATTTCTTAAGTGTTCTAACTTAATGCAAATATACACAATGCTAAATAGTCATAACTTAACTTCTCACTTGAAAAGTTAGAGTATGTCCATGAAAAAAATTCAAATGCAGTGAGGAAATGATCATTATTAAAGAAGACTCCCAGGCATTTATGAAGTCATCTTTTAGGTTTACCTCAGACTGGAGCTCTAAGATTCTTTGGTTCATTTCTTCATAGTAGAACATAGAATGCCACAACCATCTTACACTGCAAAAGCAGAAACTCTTTCTGTTTCTGCTATCTTTGGATAGTCCTATTGGTGTCTTTTCTCAGAAAAGTGTCTTATCTAATTGTATAAGATATTACTTGAGAACCGTCTGTAACTCCAATTCCAGGAGAACTCCAGTTCCAGGGGAATCCAAGACCCTCTTCTGACCTCCGCGGCATTGCACGACATGAGTGCACAAACCTACATGCCGACAGTACATTCAGACACATACAAAATAAATAAATAAAATTTTAAAAAAAGATATTACTTGAAGTTTTCCTTGCAACGTAGTTCTTCTTTCTCCTTTTAAAGATTATGATGGGCTGGGAAGATGACTCAGTGAGTATGGGTGTTTGTTGTGAAAGAAACAGAATCTGAGTTCAAATCCGCAAAAGCCTTGCATGGTTGTACTTGGCTATAACCCCATTGTTGGCAAGCTGAGACAGTTGTATACTGGCCAGTTGCTGGCCAGTCAGCCTAGCCAAATGGAGCCCTTCAGGTCTAGTGAGAGAGCCTAGAAAGTTAGAGATAGAAAAAGAGACCTAACATGCTCCTTTGTCCTTTGCATGTATGTGTATGTGGGCACACAAAACCTGTCACGCATACATGAAGACATACACCCATGAAAGTCATGAGACCTCTAAGAAACCAGAACATTTTATTGTTCCCTCTTGTGCTAACTCAGTAACAATGAGAATCAGTGAGCCTTAACTGTGAGTCTGTTTATTATTAAAGTCTCATATTCTTGGATATTGTTAAAGCATCAAAACTAAAGGCATTATACTCAGAGAATATCTTTTCTGAAGATGATAATTTATTTTATATAGGGAAATACAAAAAGCAGAGAGACAACTGAGTTAATTTTGATGCAAAGACTTGGATTGGGGATATAAAGACAGAGGCACAGTCGTTAAGATTTCAAGTTGATTGACTATGTCCAAATGTTGTTTCTGCTTATATTGATTCTGTGCATTAAACATGTTTTGGTATTTGTCGATTATTATTTCTTTTTGTTTTACAATTTATTTAATCATTTATTTTATTTTATTTTATTTTATTTTATTTTATTTTATTTTATTTTATTTTATGTGTTTAAGGGTACTCCTGTCATGCAATTCCTGGGGAGGACAGAAGTGGGCATCAGATTCCCCAGGAACCGGAGTTACAGACAGGTGTTAGCCATTATGTGTGTGCTGGGAATTGAATCAGATCTTCTGTGAGAGCAGCCAGTGCTCTTAACCACAGAGTCATCTCTCCAGCCTTCAGTAGTTGTTTCTTTACTGAGAACAGGAAATAGCAGTGTTACCCATTTCAAAGATCTGTTGTACAGAACAAAAGATTAACTCCATTAAATACACGAAGAAGTGCCTGGCAAGTAATGAAGTGCTAGATGAATGACAACACAACACGTGGTTAGTAGTACAGTTATAGTTGTTATGCTTACACAGTTAAAACGACTGTGATTTCAGGATTACGTGTGTTAGGACAACTTCAAAGGTCATTTAGTTGGAGAACAACATCATGGATTCTTTCAAAATTTGGATCAAAGAGACTTTTTTATTTTAATTGAGTTTTTTATTTTAATTGAACTATTATACATTTCTTATTTTTTGCTTTAAAACATTTTTATTGAGCATGTGTATACTTTATACAATGATTCCCAATCAAATTAAGCCTCCACCCATCCACCAAGCACCTATATGGTCTCCTGGTCCATGGTAAGTCCTATCTATTCAACATTTCTGCCCCCACTGTAGTCTTCTACAATGATCCCTGAGCCATGGTTGGATGAGGGTTAAAACAGGAGTCCTATCCATGGACACACACTCTGGTGGCTCCCGCTCTTTGAAACTTGGCCAGTTGTGGCCTTTTGTTTGCACTGCATACTATTGTGTAAGGAAGAGTCACTGTTGAGAATTGAGGAACACGCCCTTTTTCTTTCTGCTCCTCATTTCCCATGTTCCAAGAGTCTAAGATGTAGAGGTTCAACTGTAGATGTGTCTCCTACTTTGGGGCATCTTTCAGGTGTATATTTCCTCTGTCTGACCAGTTGTGGGATTCTGAAGTAGCCTCCATCTGTTGCAAAGAGAAACTTCTTTAATGAGTGCTGTATGGTATTCTAATCTATAAAATATGATTCCATATTTATAATATGGTAAGAAATTTTATTTCTATAAAGATATTACACGGACAGGGTTTTCTCTTTTTTTTTTTTTTTTTGTCTTTCTGTATGTGTACGATGTAACTGTCTGCATGCAATTCTGTGCACCGGTCGGGCCGTGCCCGCGGAGTCAGAGAGGGTGTCGGATTCCCCTGGAACTGGAGTTCTCCTGGAATCGGAGTTCAGACGGTTTCTCGGCCGCCATGTGGGTGCTGGGGATCTGAACCCGGGTCCTCTGCAAGAGCGGTCGGCGCTCTTAACCGCTAGGCCCATCTCTCCAGCCCATGTACAGGTTTGTTCTATGGGGGCTATATCCTCTCTGACCATGTGCATTAGCTGAGTTTACAGTGGCCTCTGTCACTAAATTATATCCTCTGTCCATTTTGCTGATTTCAAAAGGTGGAATTTCAGTTTCTTTTGCAATTTTAGAGAAATGATGAATTAGTACCCTAAATACCTTCTGACATAAGAAGTACTAGGAGAAACAATCCTAAAATTTATATTGAATCATAAGAGAAAAAGTAAAAGCGTAAGCAATGCTTAGCAAAGCGAGCAATGCTTAGCAAAGCGAGCAATGCTAGCAGTACCAAAATGCCTTATCCATAATTATGACAGAGCCATAGCACCATGAGAGTGGCAGAAAAACGTAAATTCAGTCCAACCTGAGAGGAAACAGGACCCAGAAATAAAACTAGCAACAAATTTTTGTAAAAGTACAACAGTTCTCAAATTTAGACCCCCTCATCCATGTGCCCCACCAGACATTCTGTATTCCACCATACATGTTAAGTCCTATCCATCAACCCCATTTGTACCAAGGCGTTTCCTGGTACAAATTCATTCACCAAATCAGCCCATCCAGAGACCATAAGGCACACACCCAGTCAGTACTAATAGTCTCCAATAGTTCTCAGTCAAGGCCCAGTCTCACTCTACTCTGGGCTTTGTCTGATTGTGTTGACATGGGGCCCTAGGCTTCATGCCATTATTGCCACAAGTTCTCATGTGCAAACTTCCAGTGATCTGAAAGCTCTGTTTTTCAAATGTTCATGACAACATCTGTTTCTTATAATCTTACCCCTCTTTCCAATGGTCCCGAGCCATGGGTGGGTGAGATTTAATATAGGAGTCCTATCTGGATACACACATTCTGATACATTTTATTCTTTAAAGCTTGGCCAGTTGTGGCCTTCCGTGTGAATCACATCTCTGGTGTAAGGAAGCTTCACTGCTGAGGTAAGGAATGGATAGTATCTCACTACCATTCCTCCCTATGTTCCATGAGACTTAAGTGTAGAGATTCAACTGCAGTTGTGTCACCTAATACCTAGTACCTCTCAGATATATAGTATCTGTGTCTGACCAGTTGTGGGCAGTAGCCTCCATCTGTTGCAAAATGAAGTTCTTCTGATGAGTGGTGGTATGGTATGCTTATCTGTGAAATAAAGAATCCATATTTAGCATATGGTAGGGAATTTTATTTGTCTAGAGAGATATAGAGATAGGGTTTTCTCTAGCATCTATGACCCCTCCAGCCATGTATATTTGGCTGAGTTTACAGTGCTAGCACCATTAGTTCACTCCCTTGAAGGGGCTTTAAGTCCAATTAGAGAGCTGTTGATTACCTCACCCAACCAAATAACAGTGCCTCTACTGCATCAGTAGAGGTAGTTTGCTATCCAGTTTTTATGGTTATTGATTCTTTTTTTATTTTTTATTTATTTTTGAATGTGTATGAATGTACTGGTCCGCATGTAGGTTGTACACCCGTGTCCGTGCAATGCCACGGAGGTCAGAAGAGGGTCTCAGATTCCCCTGGACTGGAGTTCCCTGGAATTGGAGTTACAGATGGTTCTCAGCCGCCATGTGGGTGCTGGGGATCGAACCCGGGTCCTCTGCAAGAGCAGTCGGGTTCTCTTAACTGCATAGCATCTCTCCAGCCCAATGGTTATTATTCTTAATGGCTGTATTGGACCATCGCTTAATCTTCCCCCTTAGCAGTGTACAATTACCATCTAGCATTATGAGATCTAAACTTCAGTAGAAGGCTTCCAGGTCAGTTCTTGCTGCATTTCTCTAAGTCGTCTATCTGAAGTATGTCCTTTGCTCAGAGTATAGTTTGGGGAGATAACCAAGAGCTCTAGCAATAGCCTGTCTATTTTGAGATCCGCTTGGACACCCTCACACAACCACTCAAAGAGAGGTCTCTCTTGCCTGAAACAGAGAGTAGAGATGAGTGAATCTTGGGGGACTAGGGAGCCAGAAGGAATTGTGTTGCCCCCAAACCTTCCCCTGAGAAATGCACATATAGTGTCGTGGTCATTAGTGCATATGTGTACATGGTAGCTGTATGGCAAAGAGAAATTTTACCATTCATTTATTATAAGGGATCCCTATGGCCCCAACTTCCAGCTTATTTGCTAAAGGGAAATGATTTGTGATTCTAGAAATGCTCAGAGATGCCTCATTCAGCTTCTGCTGTTCCTGGAAGAGCCAAAGCATGGTCTACATGTTACTCTGTGCCCCTGACTCTGAGGTTTTTACAATAAAAAGTTTAAACAGAAAACTAGCAACCTTCCATTTTCCTTTCATTGATCGTAGGTATGAGTTGACTTATGGGTACTTCCTGTGCCTGGCTTAACTTTAGCTGCCAACTTGAGACAACCTGCAATAATCAAGGAAGAAATTATCAAGTGAGGAATTCTCTAGATCAGAGCAGTTTCTGAACATACCTATGGGGGATATGTCTTGATTTAATTGATGAGAATTGTCGGGTACATTCCCTAGACAAGAGGTCCTGAACTGCATA
Source organism: Rhizomys pruinosus (assembly GCA_009823505.1). Lineage (NCBI taxonomy): Eukaryota > Metazoa > Chordata > Mammalia > Rodentia > Spalacidae > Rhizomys > Rhizomys pruinosus. The sequence continues at coordinate 526,606 of VZQC01001281.1, forward strand.
AGACAGATAGCTTAATATAAGCCACCTGTAAACCACCTAGTAAACAGCATACCCCATGGCTTCTTTGACTGTGAAGTGGATTCCTTCCTTGGAATAATGCTGTGGGGATTGACATGCAACCTTGCCTTCAGGTTCCTGCTTTGAATTCCTGCTTGACCTCTCAATAATAGACAAGGTTCTGAAATTATAAGCTGGAATAAACTCTTTCTTCCACTTATTGTTTTCAGTTTTGGTGTTTTTTTCCACAGCAATAGAATGGCCACTAGTATAAAACATTAGCGTGTCACTTATAACACCAGTCACTACATTTCAAAACCATGCATTATTTTTTTTTTTTTTTCTGTATGTGTACGAATGTACTGTCTGCATGCAAGTCTGTGCACCCGTGTCGTGCAGTGCCGCGGAGGTCAGAAGAGGGTGTCGGATTCCCCTGGAACTGGAGTTCTCCTGGAATCGGAATTTCAGACGGTTCTCGGCCGCCATGTGGGTGCTGGGGATCGAACCCGGGTCCTCTGCAAGAGCGGTCGGCGCTCTTAACCGCTAGGCCATCTCTCCAGCCCCATGACAGGGTTTTCTCTAGGGTCTATATCCTCTCTGACCATGTGCATTTAGCTGAGTTTACAGTGGCCTCTGTCACTAAATTATATCCTCTGTCCATTTTGCTGATTTCAAAAGGTGGAATTTCAGTTTCTTTTGCAATTTTAGAGAAATGATGAATTAGTACCCTAAATACCTTCTGACATAAGAAGTACTAGGAGAAACAATCCTAAAATTTATATTGAATCATAAGAGAAAAAGTAAAAGCGTAAGCAATGCTTAGCAAAGCGAGCAATGCTTAGCAAAGCGAGCAATGCTAGCAGTACCAAAATGCCTTATCCATAATTATGACAGAGCCATAGCACCATGAGAGTGGCAGAAAAACGTAAATTCAGTCCAACCTGAGAGGAAACAGGACCCAGAAATAAAACTAGCAACAAATTTTTGTAAAAGTACAACAGTTCTCAATCAAATTTAGACCCCCTCATCCATCTATGTGCCCCACCAGACATTCTGTATTCCACCATACATGTTAAGTCCTATCCAATCAACCCCATTTGTACCAAGGCGTTTCCTGGTACAAATTCATTCACCAAATCAGCCCATCCAGAGACCATAAGGCACACACCCAGTCAGTACTAATAGTCTCCAATAGTTCTCAGTCTAAGGCCCAGTCTCACTCTACTCTGGGCTTTGTCTGATTGTGTTGACATGGGCCCTATGCTTCATGCCATTATTGCCACAAGTTCTCATGTGCAAACTTCCAGTGATCTGAAAGCTTCTGATTTCAAATGTTCATGAACCAACACTGTTTCTTAAAATCTTAAAACCCCTCTTTCTCAATGGTCCCTGAGCCATGGGTGGGTGAGATTTAATATAGGAGTCCTATCTGGATACACACATTCTGATACATTTTATTCTTTAAAGCTTGGCCAGTTGTGGCCTTCCGTGTGAATCACACTCTGTTGTGTAAGGAAGCTTCACTGCTGAGAGTAAGGAATGGACTAGTATTCTCACTACCATTCCTTCTACTATGTTCCATGAGACTTAAGTGTAGAGATTCAACTGCAGTTGTGTCACCTAATACCTAGTACCTCTCAGATATATAGTATCTGTGTCTGACCAGTTGTGGGAAGTAGCCTCCATCTGTTGCAAAATGAAGCTTCTTCTATGAGTGGTGTATGGTATGCTTATCTGTGAATATAAGAATCCATATTTAGCATATGGTAGGGAATTTTATTTGTCTAGAGATATGATAGAGATAGGGTTTTCTCTAGCATCTATGACCCCTCCAGCCATGTATATTTGGCTGAGTTTACAGTGCTACCCATTAGTTCACTCCCATTGAGAGGGCTTTAAGTCCAATTAGAGAGCTGTTGATTACCTCCACCCAACCAAATAACAGTGCCTCTACTGCATCAGTAGAGGTAGTTTGCTATCCAGTTTTTATGGTTATTATTCTTTTTTTAATTTTTTATTTATTTTTGAATGTGTATGAATGTACTGTCCGCATGTAGGTTTGTACACCCGTGTCGTGCAATGCCACGGAGGTCAGAAGAGGGTCTCAGATTCCCCTGGAACTGGAGTTCTCCTGGAATTGGAGTTACAGATGGTTCTCAGCCGCCATGTGGGTGCTGGGGATCGAACCCGGGTCCTCTGCAAGAGCAGTCGGTTCTCTTAACTGCTAGGCTATCTCTCCAGCCCAATGGTTATTATTCTTAATGGCTGTATTGGACCATCGCTTAATCTTCCCCCTTAGCAGTGTACAGATTACCATCTAGCATTATGAGATCTAAACTGCAGGTAGAAGGCTTCCAGGTCAGTTCTTGCTGCATTTCTCCAAGTCGTCTATCTGAAGTATGTCCTTTGCTCAGAGTATAGTTTGGGGAGATAACCAAGAGCTCTGTCAATAGCCTGTGCTATTTTGAGATTCTCTTGGACCACCCTCACCAACCACTCAAAGAGAGGTCTCTCTTGCCTGAAACAGAGAGTAGAGATGAGTGAATCTTGGGGGACTAGGGAGCTAGAAGGAATTGTGTTGCCCCCAAACCTTCCCCTGAGAAATGCACATATAGTGTCTGGTCATTAGTGCATATGTGTACATGGTAGCTGTATGGCAAAGAGAAATTTTACCATTCATTTATTATAAGGGATCCCTATGGCCCCAACTTCCAGCTTATTTGCTAAAGGGAAATGATTTGTGATTCTAGAAATGCTCAGAGATGCCTCATTCAGCTTCTGCTGTTCCTGGAAGAGCCAAAGCATGGTCTACATGTTACTCTGTGCCCCTGACTCTGAGGTTTTTACAATAAAAAGTTTAAACAGAAAACTAGCAACCTTCCATTTTCCTTTCATTGATCGTAGGTATGAGTTGACTTATGGGTACTTCCTGTGCCTGGCTTAACTTTAGCTGCCAACTTGAGACAACCTGCAATAATCAAGGAAGAAATTATCAAGTGAGGAATTCTCTAGATCAGAGCAGTTTCTGAACATACCTATGGGGGATATGTCTTGATTATTAATTGATGTAGAATGGTCGGGTACATTCCCTAGACAAGAGGTCCTGAACTGCATAAGACAGATAGCTTAATATAAGCCACCTGTAAACCACCTAGTAAACAGCATACCCCATGGCTTCTTTGACTGTGAAGTGGATTCCTTCCTTGGAATAATGCTGTGGGGATTGACATGCAACCTTGCCTTCAGGTTCCTGCTTTGAATTCCTGCATTGACCTCCTTCAATAATAGACAAGGTTCTGAAATTATAAGCTGGAATAAACTCTTTCTTCCACTTATTGTTTTCAGTTTTGGTGTTTTATCACAGCAATAGAATGTCCACTAGTATAAAACATTAGCGTGTCACTTATAACACCAGTCACTACATTTCAAAACCATGCATTATTTTCAAGGTGTATGCAAAAGTGATTATAATGAGTACTCAAAATCCTTAGTGCAAACTTATGGCATGGCATAATGGTTTTGGGAAAGGGGAAAAGGTGACAACAGCCTAATATCAAGGTTGTTCTTCTGACTCCCACACAGTGTTCTTTAAAGCGTATCTATTTCACCATCATCAAAGAAAGAAGAACAACTCTATGCTGGAATGTTCCTTGAGCATCTGGGAGTTTGAAAGCACAGTTGAAAGTCTGCAAGAAGCTCAGCATATGGCCCAGCTAAAGATAGATACAGGCTCATGTCCACAGCAGGGTGGAGCAACTGCTAGTCCTCTAACTGATCATTTTATGCACATTTTCCTCAAGAACAGTTTGTTGCTTATGTATGAAGGCCTCATGCCATGGTCACAGGTGATCCAAAATGAACATATGTGATGTGTCTCACACCTCGGTTGGTAATCCCAGATAGTGAAGAAAAGAAAGCAGTAAAAGAGCAACTATGGCTCCATACATTTAACATATGAGAACTCCTTCCCTTCTCAGAGCAGCCTTACTTTGGACACTCCTGGGATAGTCTCATCTTGGAGACGAGGAAACAAGCATGAAAAAGCTAAACACTCCCTCATGATTATGTGCTGCATAACTGGCAGAATCTGCTAGAATCTTTATTCTATTTAGGTTTAGTTTAAGAATGAGAATTTGAAATTAGAGGTCAAGTAGAGTATATGAACAAAATTCAACTAAATCGTACTCTTTTTTGAATTTGGCCATCAGATTTAGGCATTGTAATTGTTCAGTTTGTGTTTTCAATTTTTTTAAATGGATTTTTTTAAAAATTAAGTTTCCAGGGCTGGAGAGATGGTCTAGTGGTTAAGAGTGCCAACTACTCTTGCAGAGGACCCAGGTTTGATCCCCAGCACCCACATGGTGGCTGAGAACCGTCTGTAACTCCAGTTCAAGGGGAATCCGACACCCTCTTCTGACCTCCGCGGCATTGTGCGACATGGGTGCACAAACCTGCATGCAGACAGTACATTCATACACATACGAAAATAAATAAAAATTAAAATAATTAAAAATAAAATAAAAATTAAGTTTCCAGGCTAGATAGATGGCTCAGGTGTAAAGTGCTAGCTACACCTGAGTTGATCCTTGTCACCCACATAAAAAGTCAGGTGCAATGGCATCTGTCACCCCAGTACAGAGGGGCCGAGACAGAAACATCTCTGGAGCTGGCTAGCCAGCTAAATAAGGTGGAGAGAGATTGAGCAAGACACTTGACATTGACCTCTGGCCTCAACATGCATTCACACTTATATGAATGCACAAATATGCACATACAAACATGAATTCACACATGAACATATACACAAACTTATTTAAATTTTAGATGGCCCATTGATGAGAGTGAAAGAGAAAGAATTCCCAAAGTGATCATTTTCCACAGTTAAAAGGCATCATAAGTGATTTCATTTAATATTTTGAAGTTGCTGTAGTTAAAATCTTTAATTATTAGACCAAATAAAATATTACAAATATACACTGGTGACAACTGAGCTCCTATTATGATTTTGCATGCTTTTCTACTGCTTTTGACAACATCAGCTAAATGGTCTGCTTTCCACATACTCACCAAGTTCTCAAAATTCTGGGATATGCCCATTAGTCCCAAGTCTTCATCTTAACTAGGCATATAAGGTCCACATGATCAGGAGGTTAGATTAGTCATGAAGGATTGTTCCATCATGTAGCCCAAAAGAGAACTGAGAGTGTGAGTACCTCAGTGCTGCAGCCAGATAGCCACATCCCAAGATAACTTAAATCTAGGAAGCCGGTCTCTGAATAAAGGCATGATGCAAAGCAAATGGTGATGAGAAAACAAAGTAGGTTCTATGTATGTGTCGCCATGCAAGCCCTGTCTATATTTTCAAGTTAAAAATGTCTCAAAAACAAACCAAGAACTGTGACTTTGAGTGAACTTTATAAAAATGACAACTAACCATATAATTCAAAAGATCTAGGTCTGAGCATAAGCAAGTGAGAAAAGGGAAAAGCTGCTTATGGATGAGCAATCAAGGAACAGGCAGTCAGTTTGCTAAGTAACCACCTAAATGGTGGCTAAGCACATAAGGGAACCTCGGTCCTGAAAGTCTTACTTTTGATGATATTTTATTTGGTCTTACAAGTAGAGATAACTTAGACCACAGACACTGAAAGAGAATGCCTATAGCACGGTAGAGATTCAGATGTTGTGACAAATAGATACAATTGTGTCGTGTGTGTGTGTGTGTGTGTGTGTGTGTGTGTGTTATATGCTCTGATTTTTTTCTATAGCTGTGATAAACACCCTGATCAAAGACAATAGGGGAGGAAAATGTTTACTTCCCCTCACACTTCCAGGCCACAGTCCATTTTGAAGTCAGGATGGACCAGAAGCAGGAAATGAAGCAGAAACCATAGGGGAATGCTGTGTACTGAGTTACCCACTGTCGATTTCAACTATCTTTCTTATATAGCTCAGGCCCAGCTGCTACAGATGGTGCCACCAACTGCAGACTCTGCTCTCCCACACCAAGTATTTGTCAGTACAATCCCCGGCAAACATGTCACAGGTCAATATGATTAGGGAAATTCCTCATGTGTAGTCCCCCCTTCCCAGGGAAACCCATAGAGATACTAGGAAAATAAAGTATGCCCATATCTAGACAGAATGTACACATAATCACACCTTAAATGTATAATGAAAAACCTCAACTTTAAAAAGTGTTACAAGATCGATTCAAGGAAATATGAGAGGTTTTCATGGAAATTAGATTCGATCTGAGCAGGAAGGTCATGCAAGTGATTCCAGGAGCATTAAGATTTAGGTAAAGGGGAAAAGAAGACTTGGAGAAAGGCTCTAGTGAGAACTAAACTTGCTGAGACAAATTCTGCATTAAAACTATCTTCCCTATAAGTTTTAAAATTCATCATTTCAGGGGGCTGGCGCGATGGCCTAGCAGTTAAGAGCACCGACCGCTCTTGCAGAGGAACCGGGTTCGATCCCCAGCACCCACATGGCGGCCGAGAACCGTCTGAAACTCCAATTCCAGGAGAACTCCAGTTCCAGGGGATTCCGACACCCTCTTCTGACCTCCGCGGCACTGCACGACACGGGTGCACACACTTGCAGGCAGACAGTACATTCATACACATTACAGAAATAAATAATAAAAAAAATAAAATAAAATAAAATTCATCATTTCAAAGAAATGAAATTATATGCAGTATTCATAAAAAAGTAATATTTCTGGACCTATTGATCATCTAGATTTGGAGGAAAGTTTCAAAAAACAAGTAGATTCTTACACAGTTAAAGGAAGGAGAAACGAAGGGGTACAGATACCTTCATGGGAAAAAGACATAAATTTGTTTAAAAAAAATCCCTGAGGGATAGAGTACTAATTGTTGGGTGAAGACAGGTATAAGCAAATTAATAACAAAAACGGAAGAAGATGCAGAGGAAAAAATGTATAAACCACCTTTAGGAAAGAATTCCTTAGGAAAAATAAAAGTTTGGGAAAAGAATATCCAATTAATTGAAGTAATACAAGAATGTTACGTCCTTCTGTGACATCACAAGCTGTATCAGGAACAATGTTTGCAGTAGCTCTTTGCAGATATTTTTATTAATCTAAAGGAATTTCTCCTTATTACTACTTCAGTGTGGCATTTTTATCTTAATGGATGTTCATGATTTCCAACCAATAGTCTCTGTGTAGACTAAGAAAATCCTGGTGATTTTTTTCATTCATTTATTATGATCAATTAAATTGAATAATATTCAAAGTTCAAATCAAACCTGCATCCTTATAATAAACTTTGCTGATCTTCTTTTATTACTTATTTTACATGTTGTTAATTTTGGTAGTCTACTTTTTTTATTTTTAAGTCTGTATATATAAAGGATATTTCTCATTAATTACCTTCTTCATTTTTATTTCATTTTGCTTCATCTTTTGCATACCCAGTTTTATTATCACTGTGATAAAGGCATCTGTATGATCAAAAATCCTCTGCCTTTCTCATTTTTTGAAAGAGTTTGTGTAAAGAAGGAACCATTCTTTCTTCCTTTGATGTTAGTATGCATTTGTTAAACCACTTTGGGTTTTCTCCTTGCCACCATATTGTTTGTGGACTATTCATGTACTTCTTGAGTCATCACAATTGGACTTAAATTTTTCATTTTACCATTACTTATGTATGATTTTGTTCCTCTGGCTTTCTTGCCCAATAGCATTGAGAATTTAATGGTTTTATCTTTTCATTTTATTTTATCTCCAATCTTTCAAATGTATTGACTGAATTTTCATAATTACTATGTAATATGAATATATATATATACACATTTATATTTCAGAGTCATTTTAGTGTTGTTTGTACTTCTTCATGAAAAAGACAGAAATTTTCCAATCCTATATGTCACACAAATCCATCCTCCCCTTTATACTGCAGTTACCAGTATCATGGGATTCCTGATGGGCATTAAATTTGGAAATAAAGAATTCCTCCTGATAGCTCTTATTTTCATCTAAAAATTGCCAGCAGTTGCCTCACTGTGTAGATTCAGAATGGTAAACTGAATGGTAAACTAAAATGCAAAGCAGCAATCTTCTTGCCAATGAAGACTCTGAATACAAACTTATTCGAGACCCAGCTCTTTTCAAAATTGTATACCTGTAATATACACTCTCCCATCAGATGAAGAGAAATATAAAGATGTCAAAATTTCTTGAGGTGCAGAGGACAGTGAGTAAATGAATGTTATGGTTAGAATATGAAATATCACCCATTGTCTCACATATTAAATATTTGGCATCCAGCTGGTGGTAGTATTTGGGGAAGTCATGAAAACGTTACAAGTTGAGGCCTCATTGGAGGAAATAAATCACTGGGTTGTGCCTCTGAAAGTTATGTCTAGTCTTAAGTTTCCTTATTTATTTCTGTTTCCTGTCCTTCACGGCATGAAGAAATTCCTCTACCCCAGTCTCCTACCACCACGATGTATTTCAAAACACAAGGGACCAAACAATCACGGACTGAACCCTTTGAAATCATGCACCAGAGAAGACTTCCTGTGGGTGCTTCACTCTCAGTTAGCTTGATCACACAATGCAAAAGTCAGCACAGGGACTTAATCTATCCACCTTAATGTGAAGGACTTGCAACTTATGAAGTGAACAGTCTCTGAAGCCAACCAGATGTTGAACTGGATGATTTGGTGATATCTTTGCTTCTATTTTGTCCATAACACTAACATGAAAGGGACTTTGTATGAATCTCAAAAAAGTAAATGTTCCTCAGTTAAATGTGACGTCTCATGGAACAAGATGGAATGACTGAATATATATTCAACATATGGTTTTAACTGTTCTCAGGAAGTGAAACCATTGCTGAAATTGTTCCCAGCTTTTCTGAACAAGTGAGGAAGTCTATTTTCACAGTCTTAGAGGGGAGCTCCTTATCCCATTCCAAGTTTGTCTTTTCTATGCTTCTTTCTAAGTATAATTCTGTAATTTAAAAAAATTGTATTTATGATTGTGTGTATATGTGTATGCATGTCACAGTACATGTGTAGAGATCAGACAACAACTCATGGGGTGAGTTTTCTCTTTCTACATCTGCAGAGCTCCATACGTTTTTTTTTTCCAAGTGAGAGCACAAATCCAGTCCCCAACTACCTCATATTATGCAGTTGAGTTCTGAAGGCAATGGATAAACCTCACCATGGGAAAACCCCTTCGTGATCATGGGACCTTCCTTGCACAGTAAGTATATCTCTCTGTGATTTACCTCAGGTTGTCAGATTTGTAGAGGGAGACCCTGTTGTTAACTGAGCCATGTAAAACTGTGCCATATAAAATGTTTTTAAAGTTCTCTGTACTTCAAAAATGTTATTCTTGAGGACCAGTAAGCACCATGTCCTGTCTTGATCCTCATGTACTGGTCTCCATGCTATATCCTTGGTAGTCCAACAATGGCAATCAATACTCTGAAGAGGCTGAAACCCCACTAGTAGCTCAGTTCACAAGCTGGATATCTCAGCAATCCCCATCTGGCACTGAAAGTTTGGAGGATTCGTGGAGTGACATGAGTCTTCAGTCCATATTGGAAGGTTGTAAAGCAGTGTCTTTGAAGGATGGCAAAAGCAGAGGTGGCCACAGGGCAGCTGCACTTTCCAATAAGAAAGGCAAAATAACTGTGCTCTTTTTTTTTTTTTTAACTTTTTGTCTTTTCACTAAGATCTCAAGTTTTATACCTGAAGTACAATTTCTCAGGCCTTACTATTTATTTATTTCTGGTTATACTTTCCTTTTGGACACTTAAGCTTAAGGCCACACTGTTAGCTCAAATTAACAGAGGTTTTTGTTTCCTCCAAGGTCTGTTGGAGATCTGGTCCTCAGTTTTTTTTAGGCAGGGAGGGAGCCCCTGGCTCCTTTTGGCTTTTCATTTACCAGTTCCATCCATTTGGTGACCCTGGGAAGGGAAACCCCAGTGTGGCGCACAAGGGTAGGACTGATGGTTGTTTAGGCTTGCCAAGTAGGAACCTTCAAACATGACATCTTTCAGCCTAATTAAAAAAAAGAAGGAAAGAAATCATAAGCTAAAGATTCTAAAAGATATATGTGGCAGCATATATGCATATTTTGGAGTGATGCGGATTGGAAAGAACAATGACAACAACAACAACAAAGACTGAGTCAGGGAACTGACTGAAACAGTGAACTTTTGCATCGAAAATTTTAAGACTGAGAAAAAGATGAAAAACATTTTTGGCAAAATGCATGACCTCTGGTGGGGTGGGGCAGCAAGGAATGGGGACTGGGTCTAGACTTGATTAGAAATTTTGTATGAAAGGCACCAAGATTCAATAAAAATTGGCTTTAAAATGTTCTTCTTATTAGAGTTATCTAAAATAATATTATATTAAAATTTTCAGTTCTAGGGCTGGAGAGATGTCTCAGGGATTAAGAGCACCACCTGCTCTTGTAGAGAACCTGGGTTCAATTCCCAGCATCCACATGGAGGCTAACAATGATCCTTAACTCCAGTTCCAAGGGATCCTGCACCTTCCTCTGACTTCGGTGGGCATTGTATAACAGGGTGTACTTACAAACATGCAGGCAATACACTCATGCACATAAAATAAAAATAATAAAAAATTCATTTCCAATTACTATGCACTTTTTTCTTTCTCATTGGGCTCTGACTGATATAGAGGCATAGAACTAACATTAGCAAATCAGTCTTGATTAAACCAAGTGAATGTGTAGACATTTACAGAGAGATTTTAGGGGAAAATGTCAGAATGCAAAATTAATTGAAGAAGATGCGAAAAGCAGAAAGTTTTAAAGGCTCTTAGGATGAATCCCAAGACTGCAGAATGACAGGAGAAACTCTCGATCAAACCTTGGAGAACTGCAGTTAATACAGATAAGTGTCAGAAATATGAAGATGTATTTCCAGCTATAAGATTTCTCCAGTAACAGTAGTAGGATTCCCTATGCCTGAAAAAAGATAGGCATAAATAGCATAGCAATGAATACCCAGGAAAGGACTGCCTAGCATGGAAAGATAAAAATTAAATTAAATGAACTGTACTACAATGTACATAAATGTATATAGTATTATACAGTTCAGTAGCAATAGACAAAACCTGAAAGAACACAAGAATTTGAGTCATTCAGAAGGTAAATCAAGGCATCAGCAAAGATTTATTTTTACCATCTGATTTAATTATACCATAGAGCCCCTTGTATAATCATGTCAGTAGAAAGAGTTTGTTGGCATGGATGCACCTCAATGATTTCAGAAAGCATGAAGGAAAAAAACAAGTAAAATTTGGCACTTTACCATCACATACAACATAATTAAGTGATGTTTACAAAGTAACACACTCCAGGCTGGTTACCATCACATACAACATAATTAAGTGATGTTTACAAAGTAACACACTCCAGGCTGGAGAGATGGCCTAGCAGTTAAGACACAGACTGCTCTTGCAGAGGACCCAGGTTCGATCCCCAACACCCACATGGTGGCTGAGAACCGTCTTTAACTCCAGTTCCAGGGGAATCCGATGCCCTCTTCTGACTTCTGTGGCATTGCAAGACACTGGTGCACCAACCCACATGCAGAGAGTACACTCATACACACAAAATAAATAAAATTTAAAGAAAACAAAATAACACACTCCAAGAACTGGACTGGACAGACAGGAGAACAGTCATAATCACAAAAAAAGGAATCTGCCTAGTAGAGGGATCCCTGCTGCTTGTGTGAATGTCACTTGAAGGATATGAGTGAAAAGACTCTGGTGTGTGGGTTTGCAAAGTGACACTTTCCTGAGCTTCATTTGAAACTGAAAGAATGAACACTAGCAGATGAGAAATGGCAAGATACAAGAAAATAGATTTGAATGGAATTTTTCCACCTTGAGTAAAATGAGCTTTGATCTCCCTTTTAAAGCTTTGTTTGTTATTTCCTGTCACCTTACTTTTTTAATAAATATTTTTATTGGTGTTTTGTGTTTCATATATCACTTCATAGTCCAATTAGACACACTCCCTTTTCCACGCCCCCCACTCCACCCCACCCTAGTTCTTGCATTCTGCCATACATGTCTTGTATCTTTTTCTCAGTGTTTTTCAAGTTTTTCTCTGCAGAGGTTTGTTGTTTGGGCAGAAGTTAACTGTTTCAGTCAGTTTTTTTATCCAGTCTTTTTGTCGTTGTTGTTTCCCCCACCATTTGTATCGCTCCAAAATATGCCTATATATACATCACATATATACCAAAATTATGACCTTTGAAAATAAACTGTATGCTATGTCCAAAATAAGTTTAGGAGTTCACATTTTCCCTTTAATTTTATATTACTCTATATATGAATACATACCCTCCATACATATACCATAATTACAAATTCTGAAAATAAGTGGTCAGTTAATTCTAGAGCCCATTAAGGAATTCACATTATAACAGCATATTTGCCTTCAGATAAAAAGAAATATAACATTAACTTTTCTCAGCTTGCCTTTCAACTAGGGATTTGGTGCTAGCATCCACAGATGAGGGATACCAATTGTCATTTGTTTTTCTGGGACTGTGTTACTTCACTTAGCATAATGGCTTCAAGTTCCATCCATTTGCCTACAAAGTTCATAGTATCATCTTTCTTTACCCTGCATAGAACTCCATTGTGTAGATGTTCCACATTTTCTCTATCCACTAGTCAGCTGAGGGACACCGGGTTGCTTCCAGATCTTTGCTCTTGTGAAGAGAGCTGCAGTAAACAGAGATGTGCATGTATCCCTGCAATAGGGTGAGTCCTGTGGTTATATACCCAGGAGTGGTATGACTGGGTCAGGGTGTAGGCTCACTTTCATTTTCTTAAGTGTTCTCCACACTACTTTCCATAGGGGTTGCACAAGTTTGCATTCCCACCAGCAACCTGTTTAGCAGAGAATGTATAACAAAAATTTCAAAACTACGAAGCAATTTTATTTGACTGGATTAAGTGTGATATTTCTGCTGCTTAAAATATGATAGAAATATAACCTTTAATTATAATATCAACTTTGCCGGAAAATAAAGACAATTTCTATATTTAAAAAAGAAAATAATATAAAAACTAAAAAACTTTATTTATTTATTTGTTCATAGAACAGTGTCAATTAATGCCACAAATATTTCTCACCAAAAACGCTCTGAAGAGGAATGAGAAACATCAGCTTCCATATGCTTCTTGGCATCGTCTCCATATGCAAGCATGATTAAGGAAATACTGAAGCTGTTTAGAGATTTTTTGTGTCAGAGGAGCCCCTGTTCCCACAACTAATTTAATTCTAGACTGTTCAAACCCTTGTCAGTAGAACCATCAGATGATCAAACATCCCAGAGGCTGAGCTCTCAGTTAATGACTCCTTGGGGTAGAAGACTCATCACAAAAACAATATCATGATTCATTTTTATTATTTAATTTTTCTTTATCTATAGACATATGATGGAAAAGCATTAATTCGAATGTCAAGAGAACTAGGATCACATCACATCTTTGTCGCCTCCTTGATATGTGAGTTCTGAGGTCTCTTTAGCTCCCAAGGTCTCAGCATCCCAAACTAATAATATGAACATGTAACATTTACATAAAACAGCTCATTAAAAAAGTACTATGGCATAAAGATGGACAATAGCATTTTACCTGATAGAAAATGACAGCTAAAAAATTAAGGGGCTGGATAGAGATGGATCTAGCGGTTTAAGAGCACCGTCTGCTCCAGCAGAGGACCCAGGGTTTCATCCCACAGCACCCACATAGCAGCTGGCGAAATCATCTTTTAATCCAGTTCCAGGGGAATCGCGACCCTCTTCTGAACTCTGCAGCATTGCAACAACACGGGTGCACATTTACCCTGCATGCAGACTGTACACTCATACACACAAAATTAAATAAGAAATAATAAAAAAACATTTAAAATTAAAAGAAAATGAAAGCAAGAATTAGACACTTCTCTTATAGCTGGACCGCTTCACAAGACCAGAGTATTGGCTTGTTATTTAACTATGTGCATTTGAAAGTATCCTTCTGTATACTGCTGCTATCATTCATTTGGCGGAGTACGGGACTAACCATGATCATCGCTCCCATAAGTTTTTATCCTTTCATTTATATATAATATATAATATATATATAATATATATATATATATATATATACATGCTAAAGGGTCATTTGAATATTACAGATGTTTTACAGAGCACCTAGAGTAATTCCTAGTACTTAGTGACTACCTTAAATGCTGAAACCTTCATATGTTGTGATCCAGAGACCTGCAGTCTATGAGGACATGCAGAAATATCCTATTTTACTTCCCAAAGAGAAATGACTGCAATGTACTAATTGTGACAAAAGACAAACCTTATGAAGATAGGAAACTTAAAATTTTAAAAAACAGAGACTTATCTGAGGGAGAAATAGCATCTGAACATGGAAATGGAATGTAGTGTAAGTCTGTGGAGAGTCTAAAAGGAATGCATTGTAAGGAAGTGAAATACAGATTTGGTTTCAGTTGTCATAAAGAAGTGTTGCATATGTTGTAGGGGTGAAATTACCAATGAAAGGGTAGAGCGTCACCAGCTAGGCAGCTAGGCTAGCATGGGCTACTATGTAAAGGGTGGAAATGTTCCCAGGAAACACGCGGGAGGGAAGATAGAACTATAGATGTCCTGAGCTTCTGAATCAGATGCATTTACAGATCAGTAGCTTCAATTCATTATTTATTTCCCAATGTTTTAATCACTGAGACTTTGGCTTGTGACTTCTTTGATTAATCTTTAATACTTTCTTGGCAAATCACTCATGAATTATGTATTTCATTTTCCCCCAATTTTTTTCAACATAGACACTTAAAGAAAATTTAGGTTTGAAATTTTACTATGACATTGGCTTCTAGGAATTTATGATCTTTCCGTACTCCTCTACCACTTCAAACCAATCCCATAGAATTTAGTACATAACATTTCTTTTATTTTTAGTACTGAGAAAATGTATAATTGATTGAAAATAATGAAAATAAAACTGTGCTTGGTTTTCCACTTTTTCTCATTAAAATCTATTAATTCAATGAGAAAATTTTTCAGTTGCCCTGTTTAAAATTGCATGCAGTATTTCAAATTCTATAATCAGTTACAGATAATACAAAGAGCTGTCTATGGTGGTACTTGCCTGTATTCTTAGCAGTCAGACGACAGAAGCAGGAGGATCACCAGGATTTTGAGAGCAGCCTCACCTACACAGCATCAGCAAGACACCAGCACTGTTAAAGAGAACTTGTTCAAAAAAATCAATAAAAAATGAAAGACAGAGAAGTGAAGGAGTAAATATATAGGCTTCATGTTCACTTTTAGTTGTCAGCACCATCTCAATTAAGGATGCTGACAATAGGGAAGTTTATATCTACCAAATATTGCTACTACTGACTACTAACAGTCTAAAATAGCTTATTGAAATTTCTCAATTTTCATATGCTATAATTTAATGAAATTTAAGTCCCCTCCTTTATCTGCACCTCTACATATTTTCCCTCCTCAATTTATATATATATATATATATATTATCAGGAACTACTGCTTTTTCTTACATAAAACCATGCCTGTTCTTTGCTTTCTGTTATGACTTTTTTTTAAGAGAAGGTGGATCATTATGTTAAAGTCTAAGCAGAATGCTGAGATGTGGTGAATCATGCAGAGATGGCAGCCATGATTTTAGCTCACTCTTTCAAGGGTTGTGTCATCCACTTGTATCTTTTCACATCATGCCTCACTTTCCCTTTCATATGTTACCTAATGAACCTCAGGGCATTTTCATAATGGTGGCTGAAGAAGCACCATCTATAATCGTTTGCAATACTCAGACTGTGGGAATAAAGATAGAGTAGATCAGGAAGACATGCCCCAGAAGACCCTGCTAAGAATTCTGCTACAAACACACAAAAGTTAGACTATTGAAAAATGGCCTTAACAATCTGATGTTTGTAACTATTTCTCTATCTGACAGATCGCAAAGTCCTCTGAGCCATACTTAGATTGGAAGAAATTTTGGCATATAGTGTCCTATTCTGGAAATAAGTATTCTGCAGCCACCTGTTCTCTACGTGCTGGTAAGTTGTGGGCTTCTCTGTTAATCACCATTTGCCTGCAATAGGAGATGCTCTCTTGGTTGGAAGCTCTAAAAATGCATTTAATTTACAGGGCTAAACAAAATATCAGTAAGGAGTTTATAGTAACGGGGCTGGAGATATGGCTAGTGGTTAAGAGTGCTGACTGCTCTTGCAGCAGGGACCCAGGTTTGATTCCCAGTGCCCACATTGGTGGCTGACAACCGCTTTAACTCCAGTTCTAGGGGAATCGACACCCTGTTCTGACCTCTTGAAGCATTGCATGACATGCGGCACACAAACCTACATGCAGACAGTACATTCATAAGCCTTAAAGATAAAATAAATAAAAGAAATGATGTTATATTGACATAAATGTTTAGCAGAACCCTACTATGTATTCTTCCTATGTCCTGTGACCTGCTTAGCCTCAGGTTCCTAAGCCTGATATCCAGGTACCTGCACAGCTTCAATTCAGAAAATTCCAAGCATAGAAGTGAGTAAATGTGTAAAAAGCTCCAAAAAAAAAATGGTAGCCAACAAAATGGCTGCTTTGCGGAGAGGGAGAGACCAGTCTCTTCGTAAGCAATGTTGACTCTTGGTGGTAACCAGACTCCAGGATTGGGGACCACTGAAGCGACATTTTGAAACCAAACAAATCTTTAGTATATATATATAATATATATATATATATATATATATATAATAATTATATAATTGAGGTGGAAAATATTAAGAGGTGCAGAGATAAAGGAGGCGGACTTTAAATTCATTTAAAATTATAGCATTATGAAAATGAGAAATTTCAATAAGCTATTTTAGACTGTTAGTAGTCAGTAGTAGCAATATTTGGTAGATATAAACTTCCCTATTGTCAGCATCCTTAATTGAGATGGTGCTGACAACTAAAAGTGAACATGAAGCCTATATATTTACTCCTTCACTTCTCTGTCTTTCATTTTTTATTGATTTTTTGAACAAGTATAGTTCTCTTTAACAGTGCTGGTGTCTTGCTGATGCTGTGTAGGTGAGGCTGCTCTCAAAATCCTGGTGAATTCCTCCTGCTTCTGTCGTCTGACTGCTAAGAATACAGGCAAGTACCACCATAGACAGCTCTTTGTATTATCTGTAACTGATTATAGAATTTGAAATACTGCATGCAATTTTAAATAGGGCAACTGAAAAATTTTCTCATTGAATTAATAGATTTTAATGAGAAAAAGTGGAAAACCAAGCACAGTTTTATTTTCATTATTTTCAATCAATTATACATTTTCTCCAGTACTAAAAATTAAAAAAGAAATGTATGTACTAAATTCTATGGGATTGGTTTGAAGTGGTAGAGGAGTACGGAAAGATCATAAATTTCCTAGAAGGCCAATGTCATAGTAATTTCCCTAAATTATTCTTTAAAGTGTCTATGTTTTGAAAAAAATTGGTGGGAAAATGAATAACATAATTTCATGAGTGATTGCCAAGAAAGTATTAAAGATTAATCAAAGAAGTCACAAGCCAAAGTCTCAGTGATTAAAACATTGGGAAATAAATAATGAATTGAAGCTACTGATCTGTAAATGCATCTGATTCAGAAGCTCAGGACATCTATAGTTCTATCTTTCCTCCCGCGTGTTTCCTGGGAACATTTCCACCCTTTACATAGTAGCCCATGCTAGCCTAGCTGCCTAGCTGGTGACGCTCTACCCTTTCATTGGTAATTTCACCCCTACAACATATGCAACACTTCTTTATGACAACTGAAACCAAATCTGTATTTCACTTCCTTACAATGCATTCCTTTTAGACTCTCCACAGACTTACACTACATTCCATTTCCATGTTCAGATGCTATTTCTCCCTCAGATAAGTCTCTGTTTTTTTTTTAAAATTTTAAGTTTCCTATCTTCATAAGGTTTGTCTTTTGTCACAATTAGTACATTGCAGTCATTTCTCTTTGGGAAGTAAAATAGGATATTTCTGCATGTCCTCATAGACTGCAGGTCTCTGGATCACAACATATGAAGGTTTCAGCATTTAAGGTAGTCACTAAGTACTAGGAATTACTCTAGGTGCTCTGTAAAACATCTGTAATATTCAAATGAACCCTTTAGCATGTATATATATATATATATATATATTATATATATATTATATATTATATATAAATGAAAGGATAAAAACTTATGGGAGCGATGATCATGGTTAGTCCCGTACTCCGCCAAATGAATGATAGCAGCAGTATACAGAAGGATACTTTCAAATGCACATAGTTAAATAACAAGCCAATACTCTGGTCTTGTGAAGCGGTCCAGCTATAAGAGAAGTGTCTAATTCTTGCTTTCATTTTCTTTTAATTTTAAATGTTTTTTTATTATTTCTTATTTAATTTTGTGTGTATGAGTGTACAGTCTGCATGCAGGGTAAATGTGCACCCGTGTTGTTGCAATGCTGCAGAGTTCAGAAGAGGGTCGCGATTCCCCTGGAACTGGATTAAAAGATGATTTCGCCAGCTGCTATGTGGGTGCTGTGGGATGAAACCCTGGGTCCTCTGCTGGAGCAGACGGTGCTCTTAAACCGCTAGATCCATCTCTATCCAGCCCCTTAATTTTTTAGCTGTCATTTTCTATCAGGTAAAATGCTATTGTCCATCTTTATGCCATAGTACTTTTTTAATGAGCTGTTTTATGTAAATGTTACATGTTCATATTATTAGTTTGGGATGCTGAGACCTTGGGAGCTAAAGAGACCTCAGAACTCACATATCAAGGAGGCGACAAAGATGTGATGTGATCCTAGTTCTCTTGACATTCGAATTAATGCTTTCTCCATCATATTCTATAGATTAAAAAAAATTAAATAATAAAAATGAAATCCATGATATTGTTTTTTGTTGTGATGAGTCTTCTACCCCAAGGAGTCATTAACTGAGAGCTCAGCCTCTGGGATGTTTGATCATCTGATGGTTCTACTGACAAGGGTTTGAACAGTCTAGAATTAAATTAGTTGTGGGAACAGGGGCTCCTCTGACACAAAAAATCTCTAAACAGCTTCAGTATTTCCTTAATCATGCTTGCATATGGAGACGATGCCAAGAAGCATATGGAAGCTGATGTTTCTCATTCCTCTTCAGAGCGTTTTTGGTGAGAAATATTTGTGGCATTAATTGACACTGTTCTATGAACAAATAAATTAAATAAAGTTTTTAGTTTCTTATATTATTTTCTTTTTAAATATAGAAATTGTCTTTATTTTCCGGCAAAGTTGATATTATAATTAAAGGTTATATTTCTATCATATTTTAAGCAGCAGAAATATCACACTTAATCCAGTCAAATAAAATTGCTTCGTAGTTTTGAAATTTTTGTTATACATTTCTCTGCAAACAGGTTGCGGTAGGAATGCAAATTTGGTGCGCAACCCCTATGGAAAGTAGTGTGGAGAACACTTAAGAAAATGAAAGTGAGCCTACACCCTGACCCAGGTCATACCACTCCTGGGTAATACACCCACAAGACTCACCCATTGCAGGTGATACATGGCACATCTCTGTTTACGCAGCGCTCTTCACAAGAGCAAAGAAATATCTGGAAGCAACCCGGTGTCCCTCAGCTGACTAGTGGATAAGAGAAAATGTGGGAACATCTACACAATGGAAGTTCTATGCAGGGTAAAGAAAGATGATACTATGAACTTTGTAGGCAAATGGATGGAAATAGAAGCCATTATGCTAAGTGAAAGTAACACACATAGTCCCAGAAAACAAATGACAATGGGTATCCCTCATCTGTGGATGCTTAGCACCAAATCCCTAGTTTGAAAAAGCAAAGCTGAAGAAAAGTTTAATGTTATATTTCTTTTTATCTGAAGGCCAATTATGCTGTTATAATGTGAATTCCTAATGGGCTCTAGAATTAACTGACCACTTATTTTTCAGAATTTGTAATTATGGTATATGTATGGAGGGATATGTAATTCATATATAGAGATAATATGAAAACTTAAAGGAAAATGTGATACTCCTAAACTTATTTTTGGACATTAGCATTACAGTTTATTTTTCCAAAGGTTTTCATAATTTTGGTATATATGTTGAGCATATATACATATACATACAAACACACAAAAAAAAAAAAAAAGAAACAACAACGACAAAAGACTGACTTCAAAGAACTGACCAAAACAAAAAAATTCACACAAACATGCACACACAAAAAAAAAAAAAAAAAAAAAAAAAAAAAAAAAAAAAAAAAAAAAAAAGATACAAGACATGTATGCAGAATGCAAGAACTTGGTTGGGGTGGAGTGGGGGTTGGAAAAAGGGAGTGTGTTCTAATTGGACTATTGAAGTGATATATGGAAAACACCAAAAACACCAAAAAAAATATTTATTAAAAAGTAAGGGTGAACAGGAAAATAAACAAAAACAAAGAAACTTTAAAAGGGAGATCGAAGCTCATTTTACTCAAGGTGGAAAAATTCCATTCAAATCTATTTTCTTGTATCTTGCCATTTCTCATCTGCTAGTGTTCATTCTTTCAGTTTCAAATGAAGCTCAGGAAAGTGTCACTTTGCAAACCCACACACCAGAGTCTTTTCACTCATATCCTTCAAGTGACATTCACACAAGCAGCAGGGATCCCTCTACTAGGCAGATTCCTTTTTTTGTGATTTTATTGATGTTTCTCCATGTCTGGTCCAGCCAGTTCTTGGAGTGTTGTTATTTTGTTTTCTTAAATTTTATTTATTTATGTGTGTATGAGTGTACTCTCTGCATGTGGGTTGGTGCACCAGTGTCTTGCAATGCCGCAGAAAGTCAGAAGAGGGCATCGGAATTCCCCTGGAACTGGGAGGTTATAAGACGGTTCTCAGCCACCATGTGGGTGTTGGGGCATCGGGAACCTGGGTCCTCTGCAAGAAGCAGTCTGTGTCTTAACTGTAGCCATTCTCTCCAAGCCTGGAGTGTGTTACTTTGTAAACATCACTTAATTATGTTGTATGTGATGGTAACCAGCCTGGAGTGTGTTACTTTGTAAACATCACTTAATTATGTTGTATGTGATGGTAAAGTGCCAAATTTTACTTGTTTTTTTCCTTCATGCTTTCTGAAATCATTGAGGTGCATCCATGCCAACAAACTCTTTCTACTGACATGATTATACAAGGGGCTCTATGGTATAATTAAATCAGATGGTAAAAATAAATCTTTGCTGATGCCTTGATTTACCTTCTGAATGACTCAAATTCTTGTGTTCTTTCAGGTTTTGTCTATTGCTACTGAACTGTATAATACTATATACATTTATGTACATTGTAGTACAGCTTCATTTAATTTAATTTTATCTTTTCCATGCTAGGCATCCTTTCACTGGGTTATTCATTGCTATGCTATTTATGCCTATCTTTTTTCAGGCATAGGGAATCCTACTACTGTTACTGGAGAAATCTTATAGCTGGAAATACATCTTCATATTTCTGACACTTATCTGTATTAACTGCAGTTCTCCAAGGTTTGATCGAGAGTTTCTCCTGTCATTCTGCAGTCTTGGGATTCATCCTAAGAGCCTTTAAAACTTTCTGCTTTTCGCATCTTCTTCAATTAATTTTGCATTCTGACATTTTCCCCTAAAATCTCTCTGTAAATGTCTACACATTCACTTGGTTTAATCAAGACTGATTTGCTAATGTTAGTTCTATGCCTCTATATCAGTCAGAGCCCAATGAGAAAGAAAAAAGTGCATAGTAATTGTGAAATGAATTTTTATTATTTTTATTTTATGTGCATGAGTGTATTTGCCTGCATTGTTTGTAAGTACACCCTGTTATACAATGCCCACCGAAGTCAGAGGAAGGTGGCAGATCCTTGGAACTGGAGTAAGATNATCTTACTCCAGTTCCAAGGATCTGCCACCTTCCTCTGACTTCGGTGGGCATTGTATAACAGGGTGTACTTACAAACAATGCAGGCAAATACACTCATGCACATAAAATAAAAATAATAAAAATTCATTTCACAATTACTATGCACTTTTTTCTTTCTCATTGGGCTCTGACTGATATAGAGGCATAGAACTAACATTAGCAAATCAGTCTTGATTAAACCAAGTGAATGTGTAGACATTTACAGAGAGATTTTAGGGGAAAATGTCAGAATGCAAAATTAATTGAAGAAGATGCGAAAAGCAGAAAGTTTTAAAGGCTCTTAGGATGAATCCCAAGACTGCAGAATGACAGGAGAAACTCTCGATCAAACCTTGGAGAACTGCAGTTAATACAGATAAGTGTCAGAAATATGAAGATGTATTTCCAGCTATAAGATTTCTCCAGTAACAGTAGTAGGATTCCCTATGCCTGAAAAAAGATAGGCATAAATAGCATAGCAATGAATAACCCAGTGAAAGGATGCCTAGCATGGAAAAGATAAAATTAAATTAAATGAAGCTGTACTACAATGTACATAAATGTATATAGTATTATACAGTTCAGTAGCAATAGACAAAACCTGAAAGAACACAAGAATTTGAGTCATTCAGAAGGTAAATCAAGGCATCAGCAAAGATTTATTTTTACCATCTGATTTAATTATACCATAGAGCCCCTTGTATAATCATGTCAGTAGAAAGAGTTTGTTGGCATGGATGCACCTCAATGATTTCAGAAAGCATGAAGGAAAAAAACAAGTAAAATTTGGCACTTTACCATCACATACAACATAATTAAGTGATGTTTACAAAGTAACACACTCCAGGCTGGTTACCATCACATACAACATAATTAAGTGATGTTTACAAAGTAACACACTCCAGGCTTGGAGAGAATGGCTACAGTTAAGACACAGACTGCTTCTTGCAGAGGACCCAGGTTCCCGATGCCCCAACACCCACATGGTGGCTGAGAACCGTCTTATAACCTCCCAGTTCCAGGGGAATTCCGATGCCCTCTTCTGACTTTCTGCGGCATTGCAAGACACTGGTGCACCAACCCACATGCAGAGAGTACACTCATACACACATAAATAAATAAAATTTAAGAAAACAAAATAACAACACTCCAAGAACTGGCTGGACCAGACATGGAGAAACATCAATAAAATCACAAAAAAAGGAATCTGCCTAGTAGAGGGATCCCTGCTGCTTGTGTGAATGTCACTTGAAGGATATGAGTGAAAAGACTCTGGTGTGTGGGTTTGCAAAGTGACACTTTCCTGAGCTTCATTTGAAACTGAAAGAATGAACACTAGCAGATGAGAAATGGCAAGATACAAGAAAATAGATTTGAATGGAATTTTTCCACCTTGAGTAAAATGAGCTTCGATCTCCCTTTTAAAGTTTCTTTGTTTTTGTTTATTTCTCCTGTCACCGTTACTTTTTAATAAATATTTTTTGTGTTTTGTGTTTTTTGTTTTTTGGTTGTTTTCCATATTCTTCAATAGTCCAATTAGAATTCACTCCCTTTCCTTCCACCCCCACTCCACCCCACACCCAAGTTCTTGCATTCTGCATACATGTCTGTATCTTTTTTTGTTTTTGTTTTCTTTTTTTTTTTTTTTTGTGCAGGTGTTTTATTTTTTGAGCAGATTCTTTGAAGTCAGTTTTTTCCGTCTTTGTTTTTTTTTTTTTTTCCCTTTTTGTTTTATGCTCAAATATGCCTATATATGCATCACATATATAACCAAAATATGAAACCTTTGGGAAAAATAAAACTGTAATGCTATGTCCAAAAATAAGTTTAGGCTGTATCCACATTTTCCTTTAAGTTTTATATTACTCTATATATGAATTACATTACCCTCCATCATTACCATAATTACAAAATTCTGAAAAATAAGGTCAGTGTAATTCTAGAGCCCATTAGGCAATTCCACATTATAACAGCATATTGCCCTTCAGATAAAAAGTGAAATACAAATAACATTAAACTTTCTCAGGCGTTTGCCTTTTCAAACTAGGGATTTGGTGCTAAGCATTGCCACAGATGAGGGATACAATTGTCATTTGTTTTCTGGGGACTATGTGTTTACCTTCACTTAGCATAATGGCTTCCTAGTTCCATCCATTTGCCTACAAAGTTCATAGTATCATCTTTCTTTACCCTGCATAGAACTTCCAATTGTGTAGATGTTCCCACATTTTCTCTATCCACTAGTCAGCTGAGGGGACACCGGTTGCTTCAGATATCTTTGCTCTTGTGAAGAGACGCTGCGTAAACTAGCGATGTGCATGTATCCCTGCATAGGCGTGAGTCGTGGTGTATATACCAGGAGTGGATGACCTGGCCAGGGTGTAGGCTCACTATTCATTCCTTAAGATGTTCTCCACACTACTCCATAGGTGTTGCACCAAGATTGCATTCCCATACCAGCAACCTGTATGCAGAGAAATGTATAACAGAAAATTTCAAAAATCTTACGAAGCATTTATTTTTTTGACTGGATATAAGTGGATATTTCTGCTGCTTAAAATATGATAGAAATATAACCTTTAATTATAATATCAACTTTGCCGGAAAATAAAGACAATTTCTATATTTAAAAAAGAAATAATATTAAGAAACTAAAAACTTTATTTGTTTATTTGTTCATAGAAACAGGTCATTTAATGCCACAAATATTTCTCACCAAAAACGCTCTGAAGAGGAATGAGAAACATCAGCTTCCATATGCTTCTTGGCATCGTCTCCATATGCAAGCATGATGTAAGGAAATACTGAAGCTGTTTAGAGATTTTTTGTGTCAGAGGAGCCCCTGTTCCCACAACTAATTTAATTCTAGACTGTTCAAACCCTTGTCAGTAGAACCATCAGATGATCAAACATCCCAGAGGCTGAGCTCTCAGTTAATGACTCCTTGGGGTAGAAGACTCATCACAACAAACAATCATCATGGATTTCATTTTATTATCTAATTTTTTTTATCTATAGACATATGATGGAAAAGCATTAATTCGAATGTCAAGAGAACTAGGATCACATCACATCTTTGTCCCTTCCTTGATATGTGAGTTCTGAGGTCTCTTTAGCTCCAAGGTCTCAGCATCCCAAACTAATAATATGAACATGTAACATTTACATAAAACAGCTCATTAAAAAAGTACTATGGCATAAAGATGGACAATAGTATTTTACCTGATAGAAAATGACAGCTAAAAAATTAAGGGGCTGGAGAGATGGACTAGCGGTTAAGAGCACCGACTGCTCCCGAGCAGAGGACCCAGGGTCTTCAACCACAGCACCCACATAGCAGCTGGCGAACGATCTTTTAACTCCAGTTCCAGGGGCGTAATCGACGGCCCTCTTCTGAACTCTGCAGCATTGCACAACCACGGCGCTGCACATTACCTCTGCAGCAGGACTGCTACACTCATACACATAAAGAATAAATTAAGAAACTAATTTTATTAAAAAACTTTAAAATAAAGAAAATGGACAACAAGAATTAGCCACTTCTCTTATAGCAATGGACCAGCTTTCACAAGACCAGAGTATGGCTTGTTTTCCACTTGTGCATTTGAAAGTATGCCTATCTGTATACTGCCTGCTATCATTCAATTTGGCTGGAGTACGGGACTACCTGAGTCATGCTCCCATTAAGTTTTCTCCTTTCATTTATTATATATATAGATATATATTTAGATATATATATATATATATATATGCTCTAAAGGGTCATTTGTAAATATTACAGATGTTTTACAGAGCACCTAGAGTAATTCCTAGTACTTAGTGACTACCTTAAATGCTGAAACCTTCATATGTTGTGATCCAGAGACCTGCAGTCTATGAGGACATGCAGAAATATCCCATTTTACTTCCCAAAGAGAAATGACTGCAATGTACTAATTGTGACAAAAGACAAACCTTATGAAGATAGGAATCTTAAAATTTAAAAAAACAGAGACTTATCTGGGAGAAGAAATAGGCATCTGAAACATGGAAATGGAATGTAGTGTAAGTCTGTGGAGAGTCTAAAAGGAATGCATTGTAAGGAAGTGAAATACAGATTTGGTTTCAGTTGTCATAAAGAAGTGTTGCATATGTTGTAGGGGTGAAATTACCAATGAAAGGGTAGAGCGTCACCAGCTAGGCAGCTAGGCTGAGCATGGGCTACTATGTAAAGGGTGGAAATGTTCCCAGGAAACACGCGGGAGGAAAGATAGAACTATAGATGTCCTGAGCTTCTGAATCAGATGCATTTACAGATCAGTAGCTTCAATTCATTATTTATTTCCCAATGTTTTAATCACTGAGACTTTGGCTTGTGACTTCTTTGATTAATCTTTAATACTTTCTTGGCAAATCACTCATGAATTATGTTTTCATTTTCCCACCAATTTTTTTCAAAACATAGACACTTTAAAGAAAATTTAGGTTTGAAATTTTACTATGACATTGGCTTCTAGGAATTTATGATCTTTCCGTACTCCTCTACCACTTCAAACCAATCCCATAGAATTTAGTACATAACATTTCTTTTATTTTTAGTACTGGAGAAAATGTATAATTGATTGAAAATAATGAAAATAAAGACTGCTGCTTGGTTTTCCACTTTTTCTCATTAAAATCTATTAATTCAATGAGAAAATTTTTCAGTTGCCCTTTTAAAATTGCATGCAGTATTTCAAATTCTATAATCAGTTACAGATAATACAAAGAGCTGTCTATGGTGGTACTTGCCTGTATTCTTAGCAGTCAGACGACAGAAGCAGGAGGAATTCACCAGGATTTTGAGAGCAGCCTCACCTACACAGCATCAGCAAGACACCAGCACTGTTAAAGAGAACTTCTGTTCAAAAAAATCAATAAAAAATGAAAGACAGAGAAGTGAAGGAGTAAATATATAGGCTTCATGTTCACTTTTAGTTGTCAGCACCATCTCAATTAAGGATGCTGACAATAGGGAAGTTTATATCTACCAAATATTGCTACTACTGACTACTAACAGTCTAAAATAGCTTATTGAAATTTCTCAATTTTCATATGCTATAATTTAATGAAATTTAAGTCCCCTCCTTTATCTCTGCACCTCTAATATTTTCCCCTCAATTATATAATATATTATATATATATATATATATATATATATATATATATATACTAAGAGTATTTTTTGGTTTCAAAATGTCCTTCAGTGTCCCCATCCCTGGAGTCTGGTTAACCCACCAAGAGTCCCATGCTTAGAAGAGACTGTCTCTCCCTCTCCCAGCAGCCATTTGTTGCCACCATATTTTTTTTTTGGAGCTTTTTACACATTTACTCACTTCTATGCTTGGAATTTTTCTGAATTGAGCTTGTGCAGGACCTGTGATATCAGGCTTAGGAACCTGAGGCTAGCCAGGTCACAGGACATAGGGAGAACTAATAGTAGGGTTCTGCTAAACATTTATGTCAATATAACTCATTTCTTATTATTTATTTCTTAGGCTTATGAATGTACTGTCTGCATGTAGGTTTGTGTGCCCATGTCATGCAATGCTTCAGAGGTCAGAACAGGGTGTCGATTCCCCTTGAACTGGAGTTAAAGACGGTTGTCAGCCACCATGTGGGCACTGGGAATCAAACCTGGGTCCTCTGCAAGAGCAGTCAGCACTCTTAACCACTAGGCCATCTCTCCAGCCCCGTTAATATAACTCTTACTGATATTTTTGTTATAGCCCTTAAATTAATGCATTTTAGAGCTTCCACCAGAGAGACATTCCTATTGCAGCAAATGCTGATTAACAGAGAAGCCCACAACTTACCAGCACGTAGAGAACAGGTGGCTGCAGAATACTTATTTCCGAATAGGACACCTATATTCAAATTTCTTCCTCTCAAGGATCAGGGATCATTGCAGAAGAAAAGTTACAAAGATTGTAAGAGCCATTTTTCATAGTCTACTGTTGTGTGTTTTAGCAGATTCTTAGCAGGGTCTTCTGGGGCATGTCTTCCTGATCTACTCTATCTTTATTCCCACAGTCTGAGTATTGCAAACGATTATAGATGGTGCTTCTTCAGCCACCATTATGAAAATGCCCTGAGGTTCATTAGGTAACATATAAAAGGGAAAGTGAGGCATGATGTGAAAAGATACAAGTGGATGACACAACCCTTGAAAGAGTGAGCTAAAATCATGGCTGCCATCTCTGCATGATTCACCACATCTCAGCATTCTGCTTAGACTTTAACATAATGATCCACCTTCTCTTACAAAAAAAGTCATACAGAAAGCAAAGAACAGCATGTTTTATGTAAAAAAGCCAGTAGTCTGATTTTTTTTTTTTTTTTGGTCTTTTTGAGACAGGGTCTCCCTGTAGCCCCAGCTGTCCTGGAACTCACTCTGTAGACCAGGCTGGCCTTGAACTCACAAAGATCCGCCTGCCTCTGCCTCCTGGGTGCAAGGATTAAAGGCGTGCGCCACCACGCCCGGTTTAGTAGTCTGATTTTTTACTGCACAAAGCAAAGTGCCATTTGTAAACTACATATGCAGGGCTGGTGAGATGGCTCCTTGCATAAAGCATTTACAGCACAAGTAGAAGGATGTGAGTTTGGATTGCCAGAATTCAATTAAAGCCAGATGTGGTAGCACATATCTGTAATCCAAGTGCTCCTACAAGAAGATGGGTGGTGTAGACAAGAGGACCCCCAAAAGCTCCTGACCCAGCCAGTTTGTTGAACTCAGCAGCAGTGAGACCCTAATTCAAAGAAAGTGGAATAAGGGTTATCCTCTAACCCCCATAGTGTGTTGTGGCATATACATGTTAACACATACACATCAGTGCTGACATACACATAAAATTACATGTCATCTGATCCTATTATTTCCCCCTTTGGAATGTTCCACATTGCAGATAAAAGTACAGTCTACTTGCAATGACATGGAAATTCATGAGCCATTTACTGAAGAACCATGAACATCATTTTATGATGGCTAGGTCTATGAATTCCTTTTTAAAGTCTTACAGAAATGAATCACTTGAAGCAGTCAATAAATTGCTACCTCCTATTACACTGAACTTGTCTTGCTGCCCTTGGGCCAAGCATTGTGCACTTTATCACAACTCTGCTGGCCACTCACCATTTTGTAGTCACTCTATCTACAAAGCCCCTGATTTCCCTTTAGATCATAAATTAGAATTAGGGTTAAATAAAAAAGTAGCAAATTTCTTTCTTGGCTAAAAGCCAAAAGGTCCTTGGGCTTCTTGGCAGATTACTATATGCCAAAGGCTAAAAATGCCAAATTATTTGGGGGCTCTTAATCTAATTCCTAAATGGTTTAGGGTTACCTCTTGAGTGGAAGGAAGGTTAGAGTAACAAAAAGCCCGCCCCCTAAGAGTCAAAGCTATACAATCACTGGTCTGGAAAAAGACCTGCCTTTCCAGTTTCACTACTCAAACACCTGCTCATAAGACCACTCATAAAAAGTTGGTTCACCTAAAGTTATGCTAAAGAGATGGCTGGAATGCCAAGTGCTCTAATGAAATTAGTGAACTTGTCATGCCTGGAATTCCTGCCTCCTAGTGCAGTGCTTCTGGACCAGGCCCCAGACACGTGGGTCTCTGTGAAGTCTGGTGGCTTTTCTGAATTCCGTAGAAGAAAAGCCTAAGATGTCCTTTTCTTCTTTATATCCTTTTTCTAAGTATGCTTTCTAACACTTTGGGCTGTCCCACCATCTTGTCTTTACTTTTTCTCTAAAGCGTCTTTCTCCCCACCGTGTGGCTGCCAGTCTGCTATGTGTCTGACCCCTATGCAGGGTGTAAAACTGCATGGGTTTGTGTCTTGTCCTTCTCACTTCCCTTTTCCCCCTCGAGGCAGCTGGTAATAGTCACAGCTGCCTGCCTTGATGACTGTCTTCAATTTCTAATAAAATTGTCTTAAAGCATCAAGCTAAATTGATAACAAAGTAATTAATTCATTCATTAATTAATCAATTAATTGTTTGATTAAGGCTACTCAAAGATGACTACACTATAAAGACCATGTTTATTATAGTTTTTGCAAACTCAGTATGCAGATATAATTACCAATTTATTATTTGTATCGCCCTCTCAAGCAATAGGATGAAGTTTCCTTTTAAGCAAAGGACTGGTATCATTCAAAGCACTTTGCTGGACACCCAGGATCCTTTTTGGCAGGTAACAAGAATATAGGAAATATAAGTTTAGGTCTTTGCTATTGTGAAGACAGCTGAAATAAACAGATATGCATGTATTTTGCAATAGGATGAGTCTTGTGGGTAAACACCCAGGAGTGGTATGACTGGGTCAGGTGGTGTAACCAAACCAAATGCCCCTCGACCAATGAGTGGATAGAGAAAATATGGTACATCTCTACACAATGGAGTTCTATGCAATGGTAAAGAAAGATGACATCATGAACTTTGCAGGTAAATGAATAGAGCTAGAAGACATTATAGTAAGTGAAGTAACACAGTCCCAGAAAAAAAAACAGGGAATTGTTCCCTCCTTTGTGGATGCTAGCACCAAATCCCTACTTGTAGAGCAAACTGAGCAACATTAATGTTATATTTCTCTATCTGAAAGCAACTGTGCTCTTAAAATGTGAATCCCTTAATGGGCTCTAGAATTAACCTACCACTTATTTTGACTCTTTGTAATTTTGGTATATGGGGGGAAGGTATGTATGCATACTTTAGAGTAATATAAAATTAAAGGTGAAAAAAATGTTAATTAAAAAAAAGAAAGACATGTATGGAAGAATGCATGAGCTCTGATGGGGACGGGGCAATGAAGGGGAATTAAGTCTAAATTTGATTAATAAATGTATGAAATATACACAATTTCAATTAAAGATGAAAAAAGAAAATATGACTTAATAATGAATCATAAGTATAGATGTCATAAAATCTTTGTCCTTCCATTTTTTTTCTTAAATTCTTTTGAATTTATCCACATGTGTGTGTGAGTGTGTGTGTGTGTGTGTAACTACTTACACCTGTGTGCATGTGTATGGGTGTGAGTAATTTAGTATTTACTAAATGATAATACTTTTTTACCTTGTAAAGGAAAATGGGTTTGTAACCCTACAATGTTGCTGAATAGATACTATATTATTATTCAAGAGAAGTAGAGGAAATCTGACCTAGACTGTTGTATAACTTCCATAAACTAGGGGATATAAAGATGTCTCAGCACTTAAGACCACTAACTGCTCTTGCAGAGGACCTGTATTCCATTCCCAAGACTCAGATTGAGGCTAACAACATCTGCAACTCCAGTTCCAGCGATCCAGCATCTTTTTCTGACCTCTTTGGGCATTCCACAACATAGGTGTACTTACCTATGTGCAAGCAACATGCTTGTACACACAGAATAAAATTTTAAAAATACTATGGAAACTTATATGAATAAAAGTTGAATTTATGAATAAAATTTATATATCTCCTCTGTTTCAGATCTCTGGACTAGCTTCCTAAGACAGACTAGCTAAACTTCCTAGCATAGATTGCTAAATCCCTCCTCAGGTGGTCTCTGCCCCCATCTTCCCTGACTCCTGACCTGCCAGACAGAACTGCCCATTTAGGAATCTGGTAAGTCTGTTCCAACCATCCTTGTCTGTATTACATTCCTCTTGACCACATCCCACCTCACCCCCTGCCAGCCTTGGACCCAGGGAGGCCCCAATTCCTTGACTTCAGATCTCTGAAAAATCTTCCTAACCCAGACTAGCTGAACTCCCTAGCATAGACTCCAGGGGCTCTTGATCTGTCTGACACACACCAGTCCTCCTACTAACCAGACCAGCCTACCTACTACCCTGTCCCACCAACCACCCAGACCAATCTGCCACCCTGCAAGAATATTAAACATAAACCAATTTATTTTTAAAAATCTTTAAAATTTTAAAAAGCAACCAAGGTAAATAAACAATATAAACACAAGGAAAATTAAATTAAACAAAAGCAGAATAGATGTTCCTACTAGACCCATACACAACAAACAGCATCCATATGCCCAAATGGCAGACCAAAAAAAAAAAGTAATATTAAAAAATAAAACAAGAGAATATGTTCCACAAAAGTGCACTACAATGACAACCACTCTGAGGAATGCAGAATTTAAAAAAACAATCATACCAAGTGCTGGAGAGGTTGTGGGGAAAGGGGAACACTCATCCACTGTTGGTGGGAATGTAAACTCGTACAGCCACTATGGAAAGCAGTGTGGAGAACCCTTGGAAGACTTGGAATGAACTTGCCACCTGACCCAGCCATACCACTCCTAGGCATGTACCCTCAAGACTCACCCCACCGCAGAGATACATGCACGGCCATGTTTATTTCAGCTCTCTTCACAATAGCAAGGAGCTGGAACCAACCCAAATGCCCCTCAACTGATGAGTGGATAGAGAAAATGTGGTACATCTACACAATGGAGTTCTATGCAGCAGTAAAGAAAGATGACATCATGAGCTTTGCAGGAAAATGGCTGGAGCTAGAGGACATCATGCTGAGTGAAGTAACACAGTCCCAGAAAAACAAACGACGAATGGTATCCCTCATCTGTGGATGCTAGTGCCAATTACCTAGTTGTAAGTATTTCTTGTGTAGGGCCCCTTGAGCTTTTGTCCAAAGCAGTTGGGCATAATGCATACTGGAAACAACAACAACAACAACAACAGAAAGGACTGCATCAAAGAACTGACTGAAACAGTGAACTTCTGCTCAAAATAGTCAACTTTCTCATGGAGAATATTGAGAAAGACTAAGAGATGAAGAGCATGTTTGGCAGAATGCATGAGTTCTTGCGGGGTGGGGGAATGGGCGGGAACACGGGTCTAGATTTGTTAAAAAAATAAAAATAAATTTATGTGAAAAAAATAAAAATAAATAAAGATCACAAGGAATATAAAAAAATACAATAAAAGAACAATCATAAGCATGTCCAAAGAACTTAAGAAAACAGAGAGAAACACTCAAAGAAGAAAGGTATAAATTTGTGATGGGAGCCTGTGCTGGATAGCTTTAGTGTCAACTTGACACACTTGGGTTGAGGGAGCCTCAACTGGGGAATTGGCTCCATTGGATTGGCCTGTGGCCACGTCTGTGGAGTATTGTCTTGATTGTTGAGCAATGTGGGAGGGCCCAGCCACTATGGGTGGTGCCACACTGGGCAGGTTGTTGTGTACTGTATAAGAGGTCAGGCTGGGCATGGGCCAGAGGAGCAAGCCAGTGAACAGCATTCCTCCATGGCTTGTGCTTCAGCTCCTGCCTCCGGGTTCCTGCCCTGAGTTCTTGCCTTGGGCTCCCTGAGTGATGAACTGTGACCCAGGAGATGTAGGCTGAATAAACCCTTTCCTCCCCAAGTTGGTGTTGGTCAGAGTGTTTTGTCACAGCAATAGAAGACAAACTAGAACAGAGCCCAAGAATATACAAATGATCAGCTTAACAAAATATCAAAAACAATTCATGACTTGAAAAGTGAATTCATTCACATAAAAGATAGAAATAGTGAAGAAAGTCCAGAAGGATATTAACATGAGATTGAAAAACATGAAAAACAATAAGTTAATTGAAAACAATAGCAGAAAGCAGAATTAATGAAATGGAAAACAGAATGACAAGATCAGATGACAAAGTTGAAGATCTGGAGTCCTTAAGCCAAGACTATGTAAAATTTATAAAAATACAGGAATAGAGTATGCAGGAAATGTGGGGCAGCATGAAAAACCAAATCCATGAATTACAGGCATACAGGAAGGAGAAGAAATCCAGGCCAATGGCATTAAACAGCTCTTCAACAGGTTTATAGAAAAAAAACTTCCCTAGATTAAGGAAAGACTTACCTAAAGAGATTCAAGAACCACATAAAACACCAATTAGACATGTCCAGAACAGAAAATCCCCATGGCATAGTAAAAGCATTAAATATACAGATCAAAGAAAGAGTACTGAAATTTTCTACAAAAAACCCAAGTTACATATAAAGGAAAACCCATCAGAATCACAGCTGACTTTTCAATGCAAAATATGAAACCTAGAAGAGCCTGGACTAAAGTGTTCTCAGGTCTAAACGACCATGGAAGCCAACACTGAATGTTTCATCCAAAACTATCTATCATGGCCAAAGGGGAACAGAAAAATTTTCATGTCACAAGTAGACTGAAAGACCTGTGAATTAAATGATATCTTACTTGAAATGGACCTAACAGACATGTACAATTTGCAACTATCCAAGAACCATATAATACACTTTGAACTCAGCACATGAAACAAAACTCAATCAATACAAAAAATTGAAATAATTTTATGCATTCCATCAGACCACAGTGCAATATTACTTATAATCAATAGCAAAGGAAGCTCTAATAATTTATGGACTCATGGAGATTAAGCAACACACTTCTGAATAATGGGTGGACCAAAAGAAATTAAGAAAGCAATAAAAGTATTCCTGGAACTAAATGAAAATTAGAATATAACACAACAAAACTTCTTGGAATCCTTAAAAACCATCCTCAGAGAGAAGTTTATAGCTCTTAGTGCCTACAGAAAGAGCACAGGTAAATGACTTAACAGTACAACTGAAGACTCTGTAAAGGCAAGAACAATCCAATCCCAAACCCAGTAGACAAGAAGAAATAACAAAAATATGAACACAAATTAATGAAATATAAACAAAGGAAACAATATTAAAAACCCAATGAATCCAGACATTCAAAGAAAATTTAAAGCCAGAACTGCTTAAATTATTCAACAAGATAGAAACAGAGGGAGAATGCCCAAACTCCTTATATGAATCCATTATCACTCTAATACCAAAACCAGGTAATAATACAGCAGAAAAAGAATGCTATAGGTCTATATCTTTAATGAACATTGATGCACAGATTCCCAATGAAATACTCATAAGCCTCATGGAGATACACATCAGAAAGATTATGGACCACGATCAAATAGTATTTATTCCAGAGATGCATGGATGTTTCCATATATGTTAGTCAATATAATAAATAAAATAAAACATATAAGTGTAATTAAGGACAAAAATCACATGATCATTTCAACAGATGAAGAAAAGGCCTTTGGCAAAATCCAAAGGAATTGGTTTGGAGGGAACATACTTCAACATAATTAAAGCAGTATACAACTAACCCATAAACCAAAATCATTGTAAATGGAGAAAAACTAGAAGCATTCCCATTTAAATCGGGAACCAGACAGGACTGTCTACTATCTCCACTCCCTTTCAATATAGTGTTTGAAACTCTTGAAAGATCCATAAGACAAGAGAAGGAAATTAAAGGATGACTAACTGGAAAAGAAGAGGTTAAATTATCTCTGATTGCAGCGATATTATACATAAGAGATTACATAAAAAATCTACCAGAGAACTGTTAGAAATTATTGATACTTTCAGTAAAGTAGCAGATTATAAAATCAACCCACAAAAATCAGCACTTTCTATATACCGATAACAAGCAATTGGAGAAAGAGTTCATGGAAGCCCTCCCACTCACAATAGCCTCAAAAATAAAATAAAATATTTAAGAATAAACCTAGTCAATGACATTAAGATCCCTACAAAAAAATTTCAAATCTTTAAAGAAACAGATAGAGGAAGAGTGTAGGAGATAGAAATACCTACCATGTTTAGCCAGGTGCAGTGGTGCACGCCTTTAATCCCAGCACTCAGGAGGCAGAGGCAGGTGGATCTCTGGGAGTTCAAGGCCAGCCTGGTCTACAGAGAAATACCTACCATGCTCATGGATTTATAAAATCAACATTGTGAAAATGACCATCTTACAAAAGCAATCTATAGATTCAATGTAATATATGTATGGCATTCTTCACAGCACTAGAAAAAAATCATCCTAAAATTCATATAGAATGACAAAAGACCTCAGATAGCCAAACCAATCTTGGGCAAAAGAACAAGGCTGGGAGGATCATCATCCTAGATCTCAGATTATATTACAGAGGGATAGTCATAAAAACTGAATGCTATTGGAACAAAAGTAGACACGTAAATCAATGGAATACAGTAAAAGGACTACACATGAGTACATGCAGTTTCAGCCACCTGATATTTGACACAGGGCCCAAAAACGTACAATGGAGGAAAGGCAGTAACTTCAACAAATGGTGTTGGAAAAATCGGATCTCCTCCCGCAGAAAAATAAAACTGGACTCTTACCTTTCACCCTGCACAAAACTCAACTCCAAATGGATCAAAGACCTCAATGTGAAACCTGAAACTCTGAAACTATTAGAAGAAAACATAGGAAGTACCCTTCAAGAGATAGCAACAGGAAAGGACATTCTAAATTACACACCAGCTGCTCAAGCATTAAGTTCAATATTCAAGAAGTGGGACATCATTAAGCTTCTGTACATCCAAAGGAATAACTGAAAAGGGGATATGAAATCCACTGAGTGAGAAACAACTTTACTTCCACCACATCCTACAGAGAATTAATATCCAGACCATACCAAGAAATCACAAAACAAAGAAGCAACCCAGGAAAAAAAAATGGGCTATAGATCTGAACATACATTTCTCAAATGAACAAATAAAAAATGGTGAAGAAACACTTTAAAAAGAGCTCAACATTTTTAGTTATTAGAAAAATGAAGGTAAAAACCACTTTACGATTTCATATTTCACCAGTCAAGCTAGCTAAGATCAAGAGAACAAAAGACACCAAGTGCTGGTGAGGATGTAGAGAAGGGGATTGAATGATCATTCACTGCTGGAAGGAATGCAGACTCATGCAGCCACTGTGGAAAACAGTATGGCGAACTGTCAAAAAATTTAAAATGGGGCTGGAGATAGCCTAGCGGTTAAGAGCACCGACTGCTCTTGCAGAGGACCCGGGTTCGATCCCCATCACCCACATGGCGTCTGTAACTCCAATTTCAGGAGAACTCCAGTTGCAGGGGAATCCAAGACCCTCTTCTGACCTCCGCGGCATTGCACGACACGGGTGCACAAACCTGCATGCAGACAGCACACTCAAACACATACAAAAATAGATAAAATTTTAAAAAATTAAAAATGAATCTAACATATGATCCAGTCATACCACTCCTTGGCATATACCTGAAGGACTCATTTATTACAGATACCTGTACATCATGTTTGTTGCTGCTCTCTTCACGATAGCTAAAAACTGGAAACAACCTAAATGTCCCACAGCTGATGAATGGATAATGAAACTACTGTACATTTACACAATGGAGTTCTTTTTTTTAATTTTTTTTATTTATTTCTGTATGTGTATGAATGTACTGTCTGCATGCAAGTCTGTGCACCCGTGTCGTGCAACGCCGCGGAGTTCAGAAGAGGGTCTCAGATTCCCCTGGAACTGGAGTTCTCCTGGAATCGGAGCTTCAGACGTTTCTCAGCCGCCATGTGGGTGCTGGGGATCGAACCCGGGTCCTCTGCAAGAGCGGTCGGCGCTCTTAACCGCTAGGCCATCTCTCCAGCCCCACAATGGAGTTCTATTCAGCATCAAGAAAAGATGAATTACAAAATTTACAGGTTAATTGATGGAACTAGATAGTGTTATACTAAGTGACACAAATGCAGAAATGAGAGCCATGTATGTTCTCCTTCTTCTGTGGATTATAGTACCAATCCCATATATGCAAGTACATACCCTGATTAATTCCAGGAGCCAGAAATGGAAATAATGAACAGAGGTACAGGAAAAGCAAGAACCTGAGAGGAGGAGATAGTAGGGAACATATAGTAGGAGGCAGTGTGAATGTTCATCTGGGAGGGGAGGAGGGAAGGACATGTAGGGGACCATGATTGGGGGGAGCAAACTCTGGAGAGGGTTTATGGTGGGAGGTGGATGTTATTGGGATGAAGGTGGGGATAAAAGGACACTGTGACTGGGGAGGAAGAAAGGAGTTCAGATATGAGGAAAACGTGCAGAGATGAATGGCTCTTGGGGGACATGGAACCCAGAGGGAAACATCATGCTCCCCAAACCACCTGACAAAGGCACATATAGTATGCGAACACTAGTGCATATGTATAAATGTGGGCCGTATGGAAAGGAACACACTGCCAGGCAAAAGAGACCTCCCTTTGAGTGCTTGGAAGAGTAGTCCAAGAGATTCCCAGAGTAGCACGGGCTATTGTGGAGTTCATATGAGTAACTGCCTGGAGAACTCTGCTTCCTTGTGGTCATCCACTACCTCTAGGTCTGACAGTTTTTCTGCCCTCTCTTTCACAATGATCTCTGAGCCTTGGGGAACAGAACTTTGAAGTAGGTATCCTTGTCTAGTATAAGCACTCTGGCCTCTTGCTCTCTGACTATCTGGTTGGCCAGTTGTCGCTTTCTGTGTTATCACCATCTGTTGCATAAGGAAACTTCTCTGATGAGAGGTGAGAGATGCATTAATCTATGTATGTAATAAGAAGTCATTAAGAGTCAGTTTAATATGACAACTATTTAGTGGAAAACCAAGATTGTGTTGTCCAGTGTGTGTGAATGTCAGTGCTTTATGCACTAATACATCTTGCTGGCACTTCACTACTGATTTTTCACAGCAAGGACTTTTGATGCTTACAATACACAATGAACAATAGAAGTTATCAAAATTTCTGCATTTAAATTTTCAGGGCCACTCCAATTGTACCACAATGATAAATTATTATTATTTTACAGTATATGTTGTATTGATTAAATATATAATGAATTAATATCTTTATGAAGGTTAACAAGATTTTGATATTAAAATACCTCTTATTACAGAGACCACTTTTCACAGAAATTTTTCTTCGATCATTTAAAAATGTATGTAAATCTTTTGCAAGATTTCTTAAATAGTCCTTGCGTGTCTTCTCATCTTCAGTTTCCTATGTTTTCATTCATTTTTCATAGATATTATAAATACATTGCACAATATTAAATGTCTTAAATATACCTAGGTTATATAGAAGAGGATAGTGTGGCAGAGTACACCTCTGTTTATGTTCTATTTAAATAAAATTAATCCTCTCATTGTATCTGCTACTTTACCTATCGCCTTACATCTTCTCCATACATCATCTCAATCATTTCCCCAGCCCTGCCTGAATACTATAATTGATCATTTATAACATTTTTACCTACTAATCTAATATGTGACAAGGCTCTGACATTAATTAATTTGACTCCGAAGACTGTCTATGATTGATTGATTGATTGACTAAACAAAAATGATTGACTCTATATGTTAGTCACTGAGAAGATGAATGCAATAGTTTTCTTCCCCACAAGTCTCTTAACATCAAGTGGAGAACTGCATGTAAATATAATTACTCTCAGTGGCAATAAGATTAAATTCAAATATTCACCCAAGGTAGTGAGTTTAGTGTGATCACTTTTTCTTTGATATGGATGGACATTAGAAATAGTTCCTCTGGGAAGTTCCATTTGCATTGAGTCCTGCTGATTCATTCAGAAATTTATAGGAGGATAAGCAAATCACCTAGATAATTCTGGTTAGGAAACACATGAACCAGTCATCAGCTCTGAAATTTGTCATGATGTTCAGGGGTTTCTGAATTACTTTATTTGGCTGGAGAGACAAAGGTGAATGAAAGAATACCATCTCAGATCAGTCTGCAGCTTCTGTGAAAAATACATGTATCAGGTATGTGAAGTGGGGTATGAATCACATTACTCTAAAGATATCATACACTCCTGAAAAATGTATGGCAAATTGCACATTTTACAATATTCTTTCTATGTGAACTTCTGAAAAATAAATGCTTATATCCATGACACAATTAAATATAGAATGGAGTCATCGGTTTAAAATAGGGTTGGGCTGGAGATATGGCCTAGCAGTTAAGAGCTCTGACTGCTCTTGCAGAGGACCCGGGTTCGATCTCCAGCACCCACATGGTAGCTGAGAACCATCTTTGACTCCAGTTAGAGGGGAATCTGACCCC
This sequence comes from Rhizomys pruinosus, assembly GCA_009823505.1. NCBI lineage: Eukaryota > Metazoa > Chordata > Mammalia > Rodentia > Spalacidae > Rhizomys > Rhizomys pruinosus. The sequence continues at coordinate 566,611 of VZQC01001281.1, forward strand.
CTCTTCTGACCTCCGCGGCATTGCATGACATGGGTGCACAGATCTGCAGGCAGACAGTACAATCATACACATTAAAGAAATAAATAAAATTAAAAAAATAAAGTAAATTAAGGGTCTAAAATCTCCCCCACATTAGCATTTGTTTATGAAATTCAGGAATTCTTTTCAAAATATCTCATTCAGTTACTCAAAGGGTCAATATTTGAATTTGAACATTTTGTTTGATTTATTTTTATGTGTAAATCTACCTGTATCATACAATGCCCACAGAGGCCAGAAGATTCCCTAGAATTGGAATAATGAATGGTTCTCAGCCATCATATGGGTGCTGGAAACTGATTACTCAAGCCCTTAGAAGGAGCAGCTAGTGTTCTTAGCTGCTGGGCCATCTCTCTAAACCCAATAATTCAATATTAAAGTTATATTTACAAATATGAAAATTTTACATGGTACAATTTTTGCCATTTTTATAAATATATTCAGAAAAAGAAAATCAGCACTGAAAACCACAATGATAAATCTAACAACCAATTTTTAAAGTCCAATTTCTACAACATGTGATAGGACCAGACAAATGTAAAAGCCTCAAATTTCCTAAAAGCTAGGGATCCGTAATTCAATATTTTAGATTAAAATTAGCTGATATGCAAAAGATTACATAACTTAGCAATATCACAAGCTTCTAGGAAGCTAAGACAAGATTTGGAAGTTCTTACAAATTCAGTTTTTCTCCAAGAGCTCACAGGCTTTGTTAAACACATTTGTCTGCTTAATAATGGCTACAAGCTGAGGGTGAGATCGTCAACATACGTTTATTTACTGCATTATTCTCAGTCATTTGGCCAACAGGTGTAGATGATACTAAAGGTCATTCCAAACTCTATCTGGCCATTTTCTATGACAGCTAATGCCACATTCTGGATACCACTTAATCTTTTGTCATCTCTGTATAAAAATTAGTATTAGAAAATGCAAATCCAGTGAAGTTAAATAATTCAGCTGCATAGTACAAGAGCACATAATACAAGAATACACTAAATTCTAAGGTACTAAAACTACTGTCTTTTCTCCAAACATGATTACTTGCCTACCAGAAGTTACACTATGTATGACTAATGAATAGAGTCACCTGTGTGGAGGATGAGTCTTGATGTAGGGAGACAGTACAAATTCTTCAACTGTGAAGCATCATTTTCCATAAATCTTAGAGACACAGTAAGAACTTTTTAGGAGCAAAACAATCACCTAGAGAATTCTGGATAGAGAAAAGTATTAACCAAAGAAAGCCATCAATGTTGAAATTTGCTGTTGTTCATGGTTACCTAAATTACCTTCTCTGGCTTGTTCTAGTTTGCTTTCCTGATGCTGTGATAACATCCTGACCAAAAGCAACGGTTTATTTGATTTACAGACTAGAGTCCATCACCAAGAGAAGGCAAAGAGAGGAGATCAAAAATGGGACCTGAGACAAGAACAGAAGTAGAGGCCACAGATGAATGCTACTTCACGACTTGCTCTCAGGCCCCTGCTCAGCTCTGCATAGGGAGGTATGACCCACAGTGGACTTAACCTTGCTACATCAATTAGTAATCAAGAAAATGCTCACAGATACATCTACAGTCCAGTCTGATGAAAGAAATTCTTCAGTTGAACATACTTTTCCTCAAGTGTGTTAAATTGACAACCAAATTTAACTAGGACACTTATTGAAATTTAACTAGGACACTTCTGTCATGTACAGAAGGTATTACTTTTATAAGGGCCAGATTTGTAAACATTATGTAGAAAGGACTGACATTTCATAATGCAAATCTAATTCTGATAGTCAGGGTATTTTGGTCAATAATCCAGCTTGAAATTGAATGGTAATATTTTATACTAGAAATGTACCTGGCTGTGTTTCTTTCTGCACTAAAAGGGGCACAGTATTTAGAACCTCAAAACAAGGATTTATCTTTTATTTGGCTTTTGTATTAAATATTACAAAGCATTCACTAACTTTCAGTGTGTTATCTATATTACATATCTTTAGGCTATGCCCTTTAATCTTTCATTCCAAATTCTTTTGTATTATATCTTCTTATCCCCATTTTGCCAATAAGTTTAAATTGAAAGGTATACGTTGTAAGTTGTTTCAGGTAACTTAGCTACTGATAGAGCTGCAAATTCATCCCAAAGCCAGCTTTAAAAGTCACAATGGTACATCTCAAAATATCCATGGTGTTGGTTGAGCTGCTTCCCACCTCCAACCTTCTGTTTCTTGGCTTATAATATCTATTCTGAAGCCAGAATAAAATGAGAGTCTTCAAGTGAGAATGGAAAGAATAGTGATATCCAACACAGACTTTGGTAACCATGTCCTTGTCATCTTATAGTATCTGACAGAGAGGAGATAAGAGAGAGAGAGAGAGAGAGAGAGAGAGAGAGAGAGAGAGAGAGAGAGATCCTGAAAACTTGAGCATATCCTTATTTGAGAAAGCTGCAAGCAATGGAATAACCCTACCTTCCATCAACCTGCTCCTCACTGAGCATTAACAGTGTGACTTGGATTTTTGAACAAAGAGAGAGATGGCCTAGTGGTTAAGAGCACTGACCGCTCTTACAGAGGACCCGGGTTCAATCCCCAGCACCCACATGGCAGCCGAGAACCATCTGAAACTCCAATTCAAGGAGAACTCCAGTTCCAGGGGAATCCGACACCCTCTTCTGACCCCTGCGGCATTGCACGACACGGGTGCACAAACCTGCATGCAGACAGTACATTGATACACATACAGAAATAAATAAAAAAATTAAAAAAAAACACAAAGAGTAAGAAACACTGTCAAGCATAGAAGCAGATGAACGTTCTTCTGGACACTGTTTGGGGATGCTGAGTGGATTTTATGTCTCTGTTCATATACATGTATAAGTCTATTTATGCACATTACACAGATACAAATACAATAGCCAACATGCACACACATATTTTTCCAGTGTTTCCAAACTATGTTATAGGGCTCCTGCAAGAACACATTGGCAAGAAGAGATAAATCAGTTTTTTAAAAATTTCAACAGCTCCAGAGAGAGTGGACTGTTTTACCTCTCATCCACCTGTGCCCCTTTTCTAAGCCTAGGGAACAACCTGCAGAAGAGGGGGCGTGGTAGAATGTAAGGGCTGCGATTGGGGTGAATGGTGAAACTACAGCAATGTAGTCTGGACACTCATTTGATCAACTTGATTGAACAAACAACCTGTCACCCCCCACTGGATGGTGGGGCTGTAGGTGTTTGGGCACAACAGCCTGCAGATAGGTTTTGCATGAAGGATGCTTGTANTATATATATATATATGTCTTTTTGAGACAGGGTCACCCTTTAGTCCCAGCTGGCCTAGAGCTCAATATGTAGATAAGGCTGGCCTTGAATGCACAGAGATCTGCTTGCCTCTGCCTCCTGAGTGCTGGGATTAAAAAATAAACTATATTAAATAAATACTTCTACTCCTGTACTTATTGACAGTATTCACAATACCCAAGTCATAGAAGCCATCTACTTATTAATGTATGGATGAATGTTAAAAAAATGTGAATACACACAGACACAGAAACACACACACACACACACACAATGGAATATTATTCTTTGATAAAATAAAACCCGTCAACTGTAACAAGGAGGTTTATAAGGAGGAAATAGTGGGAGATTGGATGTAGATACCAAAAGATATTGAGATGAGAAGAGTACCTCCTTGAGCTGTCATGTATATAAACAGTAGGGTGACTACATATGCCACAGGGGCACAGGAGCTCAGTGTCTCCCAACAAAACAGAGATGACATGTGTTGAAGGGCATAGAAGTGCTAATTCCAAGTACCTTGTTGTAAGGCAAACTGAGCAAAGCCAGTATTATGTTACCCTTTTCCTGATAGCAACACTGCTCTTATAATGTGAATCCCTTAACAGGCTCTAGAATTAACCCACTACTTATTTTCAGGCTTTGTAATCTTGGTATATGGGTGGAGGGTATGCAGACATACTTTAGAGCAATATAAATTTAAAAAGGAAAAATGTGAATCCTGAAATATGATATGGAAATGACATACAGTTTGTTTTCAGATGATATAATTTTAGTATAGGTGTGACATTTTATATATATATGTATATATATTTATATATATACATATATATATGTATATATATGTTGAAGCTATACAGATTGGACGGAACAACAACAGAGGAACCAGGACAGGGAACCTACTCAAACAGTAAAGTTCCCCCAAGGATGATAATCCTTTGCTTTGAAAAAACTTTGAAAAGAATCAGAAAAAGATACAGGGTAGGAATGACGTGGCATGAACTCAGGTTGGGTGGGGGGCATGGAAGACAAGATAAGTCTATATTGGACTGAGAAATGATGTATGAAATGCACATAACTTCAATAATGTTAAAAAAAGAAAATGTCTACAAATGTAGGCCCAGCTATATTCAGGAGGATGAGCCAGGATGATCATTTGAGCACAGAAGTTCAAGGTCATCTGGGCAAAAAGAAAAACGGAGGGGGAGGAGGAGAGGGAGGAGGAGNAACACCAAGTTACATATAAAGAAACCCATCAGCATCACAGCTGACGTTTCAATGCAAAATATGAAAACAGATGAGACCTGGACAAAGGTTTCAGGTCACAAACGACCATGAGGCCAACACTGAATGTTTCTCCAAAAACTTCTATCATTTGGCCAAAGGGGAACAGAAAATTTTCATTGTCACAGTAGACTGACAAGACCTGTGAATTAAATGAACTTACGTTGAAATGGACCTAACAGACATGTACAATTTGCAACTATCCAAGAACCATATAATACACTTTGAACCCAGCACACGAAACAAAACTCAATCAATACAAAAAATTGAAATAATTTATGCATTCCATCAGACCACGAATGCAATATTACTTATAATCAATAGCAAAGGGAAGCCTCTAATAATTATGGACTCATGGAGATTAAGCAACACCACTACTAATAATGGGTGGACCAAAAGAAAGAAATAGAAAAGCATAAAAGTATTCCTGGAACTAAATGAAAATTAGAATAAAACACAACAAACTTCTGGGATACTTTAAAACATCCTCAGAGAGAAGTATAGCTCTAGCCCTACAGAAAGAGCACAGGGGTAAATGAATTTAACAGTACAACTGAAACACCTGTAAAGGCCAAAAACAAACCAACCCCAAACCCAGTAGACAAGAAGAATAACAAAATATGAACACAAATTAATGAAATATAAACAAAGGAAACAATATTAAAAACCCAATGAATCCAGACATTCAAAGAAAAATTTAAAAAGCCAGAACTGCTTAATTATCAACAAGATAGAAACAGAGGGAGAATGCCCAAACTCCTTATATGAATCCATATCATCTAGAATACCAAACCACGGTAATATACAGCAGAAAAAGAATGCTTTAGGTCTATATCTTTAATGAACATTGATGCACAGATTCCCAATGAAATACTCATAAGCCTCATGGAGATACACATCAGAAAGATATGGACCACGATCAAATAGTATTTTATTCCAGGATGCATGGATGTTTCCATATATGTTAGTCAGTAATAAATAAAATAAAACATATAAGTGTAATTAGGACAAAAATCCAGACATCAAATTTCAACAATGAAAAGAAAAGGCCTTTGGCAAAATCCAAGAAGGGTTTGGAGGGAACATACTTCAACATAATTAAAGCAGTACAAACTAACCAATAAACCAAAATCATTGTAAATGGAGAAAAACTAGACACTTCCATTAAATCGGAACCGACAGGACTGTCTACATCTCCATCCCTTTCAAATATCATAGGTGAGATTCTTGAAAGATCCATAAGACAAGAGAAGGAAATTAAAGGATTACTAACTGGAAAAAAGGAAATAATATCTCTGATTGCAGGGATATATATTATACATAAGAGATTACATAAAAAATCTACCAGAGAACTGTTAGAAAATTATTGATACTTTCAGTAAAGTAGCAGATTATAAAATCAACCCAACAAAATCAGCACTTTCTATATATACGATAACAAGCAATTGGAGAAGAGAGTTCATGGAAGCCTCCCACTCACGATGGCTCAAAATAAAATAAAATAATTTAGAATAAACTAGTCAATGACATTAAGATCCCTACAAAAAAATTTCAAATCTTTAAAGAAACAGATAGAGGAAGAGTGTAGGAGATAGAAATACCTACCATGTTTAGCCAGGTGCAGGGGTGCACGCCTTTAATCCCAGCACTCAGGGAGCAGAGGCAGGTGGATCTCTGGGAGTCAAGGCCAGCCTGGTCTACAGAGAAATACCTACCATGGCTCATGGATTTATAAAATCAACATTGTGAAAATGACCATCTTACAAAAGCAATCTATAGATTCAATGTAATATGTATAGGCATTCTTCACAGCACTACGAAAAAAAATCATCCTAAATTCATATAGAAATGACAAAAGACCTCAGATAGCCAAACCAATCTTGAGCAAAAGAACAAGGCTGGGAGGATCACATCCTAGATCTCAGATTATATTACAGAGGGATAGTCATAAAAACTGAATGCTATTGGAACAAAAGTAGACACGTAAATCAATGGAATACAGTAAAAGGACTACACATGAGTACATGCAGTTTCAGCCACCTGATATTTGACACAGGGCCCAAAAACGTACAATGGAGGAAAGGCAGTAACTTCAAACAAATGGTGTTGGAAAAATCGATCTCCTCCCGAGAAAAATAAAACTGGACTCTACCTTTCACCTGAAAAACTCAACTCCAAATGGATCAAAGACCTCAATGTGAACCTGAAACTCTGAAACTATATAGAAGAAAACATAGGAAGTACCCTTCAAGAGATAGCAACAGGAAAGGACATTTCTGAATTACACACCAGCATGCTCAAGCATTAGTTCAATTCAAGTAAGTGGGACTCATTAAGCTTCTGTACATCCAAAGGAATAACTGAAAAGGGGATATGAAATCCACTGAGTGAGAAACAACTTTACTTCCACCACATCCTACAGAGAATTAATATCCAGACCATACCAAGAAATCACAAAACAAAGAAGCAACCCAGGAAAAAAAAAATGGGGCTATAGATCTGAACATACATTTCTCAAATGAACAAATAAAAATGGTGGAAGAAACACTTAAAAAGAGCCAAACATTTTTAGTTATTAGAAAAATTGAAGGGTAAAACCACTTTACAATTTTCATATTTCACCAGTCAAGCTAGCTAAGAAATCAAGAATAACAAAGACACCAATGCTGGTGAGGATTGTGAGAAGGGGATTGAATGATCATTCACTGCTGGAAGGAATGCAGACTCATGCAGCCACTGTGGAAAACAGTATGGCGAACTGTCAAAAAATTTAAAATGGGGCTGGAGATAGCCTAGGGTTAAGAGCACCGACTGCTCTTGCAGAGGACCCGGGTTTCGATCCCCCATCACCCACATGGCGTCTGTAACTCCAATTTCAGGAGAACTCCAGTTGAGGGAATCCAAGACCCTCTTCTGACCTCCCTGCGCATTGCACGACCAGGGTGCACAAACCTGCATGCAGACAGCACACTCAAAAAACACATACAAAAATAGATAAAATTTTTAAATTGTAAAAATGAATCTAACATATTGATCCAGTCATTACCACTCCTTGGCATTTACCTGAAGGACTCATTTTATTACAAGATACCTGTACATCATGTTTGTTGCTGCTCTCTTCGATACTAAAAAATTGGAAACAACCTAAATGTCCCACAGCTAATGAATGGATAATGAAACTACTGTACATTTACACAATGGAGTTCTTTTTTTTTAATTTTTTTTATTTATTTCTGATGTGTATGAATGTACTGCTGCATGCAAGTTCTGTGCACCGTGTCGTGAACGCCGCGGAGTTCAGAAGAGGTCTCAGATTCCCCTGGAACTGGAGTTTCTCGGAATCGGAGCTTCAGACGTTTCTCAGCCCGCATGTGGGTGCTGGGGATCGAAACCCGGGTCCTCTGCCAAGAGCGGTCGGCGCTCTTAACCGCTAGGCATCTCTTCAGCCCCACAATGGAGTTCTATTCAGCATCAAGAAAAGATGAATTACAAAAGTTACATGTTAATTGATGGAACTATTTGATGGTATACTAAGTGACACAAATGCAGAAATGAGAGCCATGTATGTTCTTCTTCTTCTGTGGATTATAGTACCAAATCCCATTATGCAAGTACTACCTGATTAATTCCAGGAGCCAGAAATGGAAATATGAACAGAGGTACAAGGAAAAGCAAGAACCTGAGAGGAGGAGATAGTAGGGAACATATAGTAGGAGGCAGTTGAATGTTCATCTGGAGAGGCGGAGGAGGGAAGGACATGTAGGGGACCATGATTGGGGGGAGCAAACTCTGGAGAGGGTTTATGGTGGGAGGTGGATGTTATTGGGATGAAGGTGGGGATAAAAGGACACTGTGACTGGGGAGGAAGAAAGGAGTTCAGATATGAGGAAAACGTGCAGAGATGAATGGCTCTTGGGGGACATGGAACCCAGAGGGAAACATCATGCTCCCCAAACCACCTGACAAAGGCACATATAGTATCTGAAAATAGTGCATATGTATATGTGGGCTGTATGGAAAGGAACACACTGCCAGGCAAAAGAGACCTCCCTTTAAGTGCTTGGAAGGTGTAGTCCAAGAGATCCCAGAGTAGCACGGGCTATTGTGGAGTTCATATGAGTAACTCCTGAGAAAACTGTTCTTCTTGTGTCATCCACTACCTCAGGCTCTACAATTTTCTGCCCTCTCTTTCACAATGATCCCTGAGCTCCTTGGGGAACAGAACTTTGAAGTAGGTATCCTTGTCTAGTATAAGCACTCTGCCTCTTGCTCTCTGACTATCTGGTTGGCCAGTTGTCGCTTTTTGTGTTAATCCATCTGTTGCACAAGGAAACTTCTCTACATGAGGTGAGAGATGCATTAATCTATATGTTATAAAGAAGTCATTAAGAGTCAGTTTAATATGACAAACTATTTAGTGGAAAACCAAGATTGTGTTGTCCAGTGTGTGTGAATGTCAGTGCTTTATGCACTAATACATCTTGCTGGCACTTCACTACTGATTTTTCACAGCAAGGACTTTTGATGCTTACAATACACAATGAAAATAGAATATTCAAAATTTCTGCATTTAAATTTTCAGGGCCACTCCAATTGTACCACAATGATAAATTATTATTATTTTACAGTATATGTTGTATTGATTAAATATATAATGAATTAATATCTTTATGAAGGTTAACAAGATTTTGATATTAAAATACCTCTTATTACAGAGACCACTTTTCACAGAAATTTTTCTTCGATCATTTAAAAATGTATGTAAATCTTTTGCAAGATTTCTTAAATAGTCCTTGCGTGTCTTCTCATCTTCAGTTTCCTATGTTCATTCATTTTTCATAGATATTATTAATACATGCACAATATTAAATGTCTTAAATATACCTAGGTTATATAGAAGAGGATAGTGTGGCAGAGTACACCTCTGTTTATGTTCTATTTAAATAAATTAATCCTCTCATTGTATCTGCTACTTTACCTATCGCCTTACATCTTCTCCATACATCATCTCAATCATTTCCCCAGCCCTGCCTGAATACTATAATTGATCATTTATAACATTTTTACCTACTAATCTAATATGTGACAAGGCTCTGACATTAATTAATTTGACTCCGAAGACTGTCTATGATTGATTGATTGATTGACTAAACAAAAATGATTGACTCTATATGTTAGTCACTGAGAAGATGAATGCAATAGTTTTCTTCCCCACAAGTCTCTTAACATCAAGTGGAGAACTGCATGTAAATATAATTACTCTCAGTGGCAATAAGATTAAATTCAAATATTCACCCAAGGTAGTGAGTTTAGTGTGATCACTTTTTCTTTGATATGGATGGACATTAGAAATAGTTCCTCTGGGAAGTTCCATTTGCATTGAGTCCTGCTGATTCATTCAGAAATTTATAGGAGGATAAGCAAATCACCTAGATAATTCTGGTTAGGAAACACATGAACCAGTCATCAGCTCTGAAATTTGTCATGATGTTCAGGGGTTTCTGAATTACTTTATTTGGCTGGAGAGACAAAGGTGAATGAAAGAATACCATCTCAGATCAGTCTGCAGCTTCTGTGAAAAATACATGTATCAGGTATGTGAAGTGGGGTATGAATCACATTACTCTAAAGATATCATACACTCCTGAAAAATGTATGGCAAATTGCACATTTTACAATATTCTTTCTATGTGAACTTCTGAAAAATAAATGCTTATATCCATGACACAATTAAATATAGAATGGAGTCATCGGTTTAAAATAGGGTTGGGCTGGAGATATGGCCTAGCAGTTAAGAGCTCTGACTGCTCTTGCAGAGGACCCGGGTTTCGATCTCCAGCACCCACATGGTAGCTGAGAACCATCATTGGATTCCAGTTAGAGGGATCTGACCCCCTCTTCTGACCTCCGCGGCATTGGCATGACATGGGTGCACAGATGCAGGCAGACAGTACAATCATACACATTAAAGAAATAAATTAAAAATTAAAAAAATAAAGTAAATTAAGGGTCTAAAATCTCCCCCACATTAGCATTTGTTTATGAAATTCAGGAATTCTTTTTCAAAATATCTCATTCAGTTACTCAAAGGGTCAATATTTGAATTTGAACATTTTGTTTGATTTTTTTTATGTGTAATCTACTCTGTATCTACAATGCCCCAGAGGCCAGAAGATTCCCTAGAATTGGAATAATGAATGGTTCTCAGCCATCATATGGGTGCTGGAAACTGATTACTCAAGCCCTTAGAAGGAGCAGCTAGTGTTCTTAGCTGCTGGCCATCTCTCTAAACCCAATAATTCAATATTAAAGTTATATTCTACAAATATGAAAATTTACATGGTACAATTTTTGCCATTTTTATAAATATATTCAGAAAAAGAAAATCAGCACTGAAAACCACAATGATAAATCTAACAACCAATTTTTAAAGTCCAATTTCTACAACATGTGATAGGACCAGACAAATGTAAAACCTCAAATTTCCTAAAAGCTAGGGATCCGTAATTCAATATTTTAGATTAAAATTAGCTGATATGCAAAAGATTACATAACTTAGCAATATCACAAGCTTCTAGGAAGCTAAGACAAGATTTGGAAGTTCTTACAAATTCAGTTTTTCTCCAAGAGCTCACAGGCTTTGTTAAACACATTTGTCTGCTTAATAATGGCTACAAGCTGAGGGTGAGATCGTCAACATACGTTTATTTACTGCATTATTCTCAGTCATTTGGCCAACAGGTGTAGAGGATACTAAAGGTCATTCCAAACTCTATCTGGCCATCTTCTATGACAGCTAATGCCACATTCTGGATACCACTTAATCTTTTGTCATCTCTGTATAAAAATTAGTATTAGAAAATGCAAATCCAGTGAAGTTAAATAATTCAGCTGCATAGTACAAGAGCACATAATACAAGAATACACTAAATTCTAAGGTACTAAAACTACTGTCTTTTCTCCAAACATGATTACTTGCCTACCAGAAGTTACACTATGTATGACTAATGAATAGAGTCACCTGTGTGGAGGATGAGTCTTGATGTAGGGAGACAGTACAAATTCTTCAACTGTGAAGCATCATTTTCCATAAATCTTAGAGACACAGTAAGAACTTTTTAGGAGCAAAACAATCACCTAGAGAATTCTGGATAGAGAAAAGTAATAACCAAAGAAAGCCATCAATGTTGAAATTTGCTGTTTTCATGGTTAACTAAATTACCTTCTCTGGCTTGTTCTAGTTTGCTTTCCTGATGCTGTGATAACATCCTGACCAAAAGCAACGGTTTATTTGATTTACAGACTAGAGTCCATCACCAAGAGAAGGCAAAGAGAGGAGATCAAAAATGGGACCTGAGACAAGAACAGAAGTAGAGACCACAGATGAATGCTACTTCACGACTTGCTCTCAGGCCCCTGCTCAGCTCTGCATAGGGAGGCATGACCCACAGTGGACTTAACCTTGCTACATCTATTAGTAATCAAGAAAATGCTCACAGATACATCTACAGTCCAGTCTGATGAAAGAAATTCTCAATTGAACTTACTTTTCCTCAAGTGTGTTTAATTGACAACCAAATTAACTAGAACACTTATTGAAATTTAACTAGGACACTTCTGTCATGTACAGAAGGTATTACTTTTATAAGGGCCAGATTTGTAAACATTATGTAGAAAGGACTGACATTTCATAATGCAAATCTAATTCTGATAGTCAGGGTATTTTGGTCAATAATCCAGCTTGAAATTGAATGGTAATATTTTATACTAGAAATGTACCTGGCTGTGTTTCTTTCTGCACTAAAAGGGGCACAGTATTTAGAACCTCAAAACAAGGATTTATCTTTTATTTGGCCTTTGTATTAAATATTACAAAGCATTCACTAACTTTCAGTGTGTTATCTATATTACATATCTTTAGGGTCATGCCCTTTAACTTTTCATTCCAAATTCTTTTGTATTATATTTTCTTATCCCCATTTTGCCAATAAGTTTAAATTGAAAGGTATACGTTGTAAGTTGTTTCAGGTAACTTAGCTACTGATAGAGCTGCAAATTCATCCCAAAGCCAGCTTTAAAAGTCACAATGGTACATCTCAAAATATCCATGGTGTTGGTTGAGCTGCTTCCCACCTCCAACCTTCTGTTTCTTGGCTTATAATATCTATTCTGAAGCCAGAATAAAATGAGAGTCTTCAAGTGAGAATGGAAAGAATAGTGATATCCAACACAGACTTTGGTAACCATGTCCTTGTCATCTTATAGTATCTGACAGAGAGGAGATAGAGAGAAGAGTGAGGAGAGAGAGAGAATGAGGAGAGAGAGAAGAGAGAGAGATCTGAAAATTGAGCATATCCTTATTTGAGAAAAGCTGCAAGCAATGGAATAACCCTACCTTCCATCAACCTGCTCCTCACTGAGCATTAACAGTGTGACTTGGATTTTTGTTTTTGTATTTTTTTGTTTTTTTTTTGTTTTTATTTTTTTTAAATTAGTTTTTATTTGAATGCTTTGGTGGCATTTCATACATTTTTCCAATTAAGGGTAGTATATCTTCCCTTTCCCTCCCCCCCCCACCCCCACCCCATCCCACAGCCATGGTCAGTCATTCTGCAAAGCAGCCTGCAATTCTTTAGTCTTCAATTTTTTTTTTTATTCATTTTTTAGCTATAAGTGATGAATCCATGAGTCAAGCATCCTTCAATGAAAAACGCCATCTGCAGGCTGTTGTGCCCAAACACTACAAGCCCCAGCATCCAGTGGGGGTGACAGGTTGTTTAGTTCAATCAAGTTGATCAAATATGAGTTGTCCAGCTACATTGCTGTAGTTTCACCATATCACCCAATCGCAGCCCTTACATTCTACACGCCCCCCTCTTCCGCAGGTTGTTCCCTAGGCTTAGAAAAGCGCGGGCACAGGTGGATGAGAAGGGATTAAAACAGTCCCACCTCTCTGAGCTGTTGACTTGGACTCGTGGTCAATTCTGGCTGTTTCCTTTCTGGGGCTGACAGTTTATCCAGGAATAACCTTTCGAATCCTACTAATGAAGAACAAGCAATAAGATATATAGGTATTTAAGCAGCACTAATAGTTATGGTAGGGTTACTTTTAAGCATAGACACATGTATCTGGTATGTTTAATCTCATGGATTACAATTTCCCCCCTGTTAAAATATTGACAGGAGGGTCTTACTGTGGCTTATTAACATCTCCGATCCTAACCGTAGAGGATGTAGCTCTGTGGCATCAGCCATGGGTTATTCTCTAAGGGAGAAGCCAATAGCCAATTATATTTGGGTATATACAGGCCATTTGGCTGCCTTCTGCTGCAGCAGTTATTTCCAGGCAAGTGAGGTGTAGCTGTGCTGACGGTGGAGTCTTGCTTGACTCAGGGAGACCCATATTTGCTTTATGGTTTAGGGCTTTGGTCAACACTCTCTTTGGCATTCAGACGGCCATCTGTACCACTGAGGAGGAGTATAGAGATGGCGGAGAAACACTTAGATGGTGACTTGGATTTTGTGAACACAAGCAGAGAGATGGCCTATGGTTAAAGCACTGACCGCCTCTTAACAGAGGACCGGTTTCAATCCCAGACACCACATTGGCAGCGGAGAACCTCTGAAACTCCAAATCTCAACGGAGCAACTCCAGTTCCGGGGAATCCGCACACCCTTTCTTCTGACCCCTGCGGCATTGCACGACACGGTGGCACAACCTGCATGGCAGACAGTACATTGAATACACATACAGAATAAATAAAAAAATTTAAAAAAAAACACAAAGAGTAAGAAACAAAACTCGTCAGCATTGAGAATAACTGGTTTTCTGAACTTTGTTTTCGTCGCTGAGGCATTTTATGTCTCTGTATTATATTATTATAATTATATATATCAATTAATATATATATATATATATGTCTTTTGAGACAGGGTCACCTTAGTCCCAGTGGCCTAGAGCTCAAATGTAGATAAGGCTGGCCATTGAGGCTCACCGAGAGCATCCTGGTCTCTGGCCTTCTTGCCTCCTGCACGTGTGGATTTAAAAAATAACATAACTATATAATAAAACCTTCGGTTACTCCTGTACTTATTGACAGTACTTCACAATACCCAAGTCATAGAAGCCATCTACTTATTAATGTATGGATTGAAATGTTAAAAAAAATGTGATACACGACAGACACAGAAGACACACACACCACACAACACAATGGAATATTATTCTTTGATAAAATAAAACCCGTTCAACTGTAACAAAAGGAGGCTTTATAAGGAGGAAATAGTGGGAGATTGGATGTAGATACCAAAAGATATTGAGATGAGAGAAGAAGTACCTCCTTGAGCAGTATGTATATAAACAGTAGGTGACTTAATATGCCACGGGGCACAGGAGTCAGTAGTCTCCCAACAAAACAGAGATGACATGTGTGAAGGGCATAGAGAAGTGCTATTCTCAAGGTACCTTGTATGTAAGGCAAATGAGCAAAGCCAGTATTACTATCTACCTTTCCTGTATAGCAAACCACATGCCTCTTATAAATGGTGATCCCTTAACAGGCTCCGACTGAACCCACCACTTATCTTTCAGGCTTTTAATTTTGTTATATGGGTGGAGAACTCTACCTCTCAGTATCACGGTTTACTTTTAGGTATAAATTTAAAAAGGAAAATCTGAATCCTGAAATATGATATGGAAATGACAATTACACGTATTGTTTCAGTGATGATATAATTTTAGTATAGGTGTGACATTTTATATATATACTATATCCTATAATATATATCATAATATATATATATATGATTTGCAAGTAGGTCAGATTGGTGGAACACAGCAGAGGAATATGGACAGGAACCAACTGAAACAGTAAAATTTGTTCCCCGAAGGACAATAATCCTTTTGCTTTGACACATTTTTGAAAAGACTACAGAAAAGATATACAGACGGCCCAGCTAGCGTAGGGCGGAGTGCATGAACTCAGGTAGGGGAGGGCATGGAAGGGGAAATGAAGTCTAGATTGGACTGAGAAACGTATGGTTGAAATGTACAAAACTTCAATAAAATATTGTTTATTTTTTTATTTTAATTTATTTATTTTGTATGTGTAATGATGTTGTTTGCATTGCAAGTTTGTCACCAACATTACACGTGCAAGCGACTAGGGTCAGAAGAGAGGTGTGGATTTCCCCTGAAACTGGAGTTCTCCTGGGAATTGGAGCTTTCAGATGTTTCTTACAGTTGCCATGTGGGTGCTTGGGGATCGAACCCGGTCCTCCCTTGTAAAGTCGGTCAGAGCTCTTAACCGCAGGCCATCTGCTCGCAGTCCGCAGTTGGTGCTCCAAGCCCAATAATATTACTATATATATATTATATATATATAATATAATATTATATATATATTAGAAGTGCTAATTATCTGAGTCTTTTCTTTTTTTGTTGTTTTTTGTTTTTTCGAGACAGGGTCTCCCTGTAGCCCCAGCTGTCCTGGAAGTCACTCTGTAGACCAGGCTACCCTTGAACTCACAAAGATCCACCTGCCTCTGCCTCCCAAGTGCTAGGATTAAAGGCGTGCACCACCACACCCGACTATCTGAGTCTTTTCAAAGTTTGTCAAAGCAGAGGATTATTGTCCTTGGGGGAAATTTACTTCAGTTGGTTCCCTGCCCCAGTTTCTCTGCTGTTGTTCCCTCCAATCCATATTGCTTCAACATTTGCATATATATATACATGTGTGTGTGTGTGTGTGTGTGTTTGTGTGTGTGTGTGTGTATGTGTCACACAATCCAAGTGGCATTATTTGATGAGCCTGCCACCAGGTTATTTTGTGTATCATACTATTAATGTGCTCTCCAAGTTTTTATTTTTATTAAGTTCATTCTCAATTTCACATTTGTATGACCACTTTGACCCTTTACCTCTCTACCGCCCAAATTGCTCTTCTTCCCTCAACCTGCTTTTTTTGTAAATTTTTTTATTGAATTTTTGTGCATTTCGTACAGAACATCCCAATCATCTCTACTCAGCTTTCCCCAGCCCACTTTTAAATGGTTACCTCATTTAGGTCTATGTGAATACATTGTTCTGTCTGTAATGACCCTATGTTTGATCACACAATGTCCATCCTAAGATCATCATAAGAACCTTGCTATTGACCCTTTCAATCTGGCAATCTGGGAACCTTAAACAGTGACCTCTCAGAGTATGGTGGCTGTCTCTTTCCTGAGTGTCATGTTTTAGTTTCTACAGTCCATCTTTGTTCCATTCCTGAATGGATACCTTAGTATTAAGTATGAACTAGGAGTTGCTGGAAGCCTTGGCTCCTGCCCCTCTGGATCTTCTCCAAAATATGACCATCTTTTATACCTTGTAAAAGGTATAAAGATCTAGCTGGCCTCCAGACCTCACCATATAAACAGCTATTTATCCAGAAAAAGTCACAATGTTTTGGAATGCAGTTTCCTCTGGAAGATAACTTAAAAGAACAGACACTTGAATGCAAGTAGACTGTTTGGAAGGTGACTTAAGAAATCACTAGCTGAAGGGTGGAACAGTGAAGGAGAAAAGCTAAATGGTATTAACATGGCAGGAAAAAGCATGGGCAAGAAATGCACAAGCCTGCTGATTTTCCACAAGACAAAAGAACCAAAATTCACAATGATACAACTTTATATAAAGCATTATTCAAGGACATTTTCCTAATGTCTTGTCTGGTCTGAAGATTCAGTGACTGTCAGATTTCAGTGGTTTCTGTCCTCCATTCTTGCCCCCACCACATTACTCTCCCCAGAATTAGACAGCCATGTGAAATGAATTCCATGCCAGCCCTATCTTTCTCTCATCTCCTTTGTTCACATCTCAATATCATATTTTGTATCTTCAAGACATGCTTCTAACTGCTATTTCCATCATGGTTTAAATCTACAGTTTGTCCCACACTTTGACCACTGCAGAGATTTTGCCATTTCTGCTCCAACTTTCTAAGTCATCACTGGAAGCACATAGCTCTTCCCACGGAGTTCCTGGAGCCATCCTCTCCCAATCTGAAATCTAGACATCCTTCAAACAGTTCACGTAGAAACTGCTCTGGAGAGACCTCCCCATGGAACTGGCCTTTTAAGACTATTATTTATTGCTTATGTATGTTGATTTTGATTCCCTTTTTGTATACAGGCAGGAGTCATATAGATGCATATATGGTAGATCTAATTTTAACTTCACAATTTTCATTCTGATATTCATAATGACTGGACTACTTTACATCTCCACACAACATAAGGGTCTCAAATCATTACCAGCATTTGTTTGTTAGTCTATTTGGTTTTATTTGTTTTTATTATAGCCATACAGTAAGACAGAATCTCAAAGTACTTTTCAGTTGTATTTCCTTAATACATAGACTATGCTGAGAACTTTTATTTTTAATCTATTTTAGTAAATTGTCTAGGTTATATAAGATGGCATAGACTCAGTACTTGAGAAATGGGGAAAGTGGATCAGTTCAAGGCTAACCTTGACTACAGAGTGAGTTTGAGGTCTGCCTTGGCCTCAAAAATTATATATGTACATATGTATGTATAAACATCTATGTATATGTATATGTACATGTATATTAATGTATGTTTGTAGGCATATATTTTATAATTTATAAATGCATCTGGTCTTTGTGAAATGCTAGTTAAGCAAGATTTTTTTAAAAATCAACCCTCGGTATCCTACTCACTAATAGATAAGAAAAATTTACCATTGTGACAAAGTCCCAATGCCCCATCACATTCAAGTTCCCTCTCCAATAGCTGTGGAGAAAGCACACCACCAATCATTTTGAATGAATAAGAGAATATTGAGTCTTTGATCCTAGTGAGGTTCAAAGATGGGCATGCAGTCCTCTCTGTGTTTACCTCCCTCTTCCCATCAACACTCACAGCATAATTCAGACCAATTTCAAAGCAGTTTCTAGTAATTTTTATTTATTTATTTTTTTATTTCTGTATGTGTATGAATGTACTGTCTGCATGTAGGTCTGTGCACCCGTGTCGTGCAATGCTGCGGAGGTCAGAGGAGGTGTCGGATTCCCCTGGAACTGGAGTTCTCCTTGAATTGGAGTTTCAGACGGTTCTCGGCCGCCATGTGAGTGCTGGGGATGGAACCCGGGTCCTCCACAAGAGCGGTTGGCTCTCTTAACCACTCTTAACTCCAGCCCCCTAGTAATATTTTTAAATATGAGAGATCACCAAGTCATCATTTGAGCAGTTCCCTGTTCAAAGGTAGAGTGTCTGGCCTGGTGTCTTTGATTCATTGTTCCAGTCTCTCCTCATACAATCCTTCAGTAAGAGTGAGAATTCCATGTTCTATCTTAAAATAATCTGAAGGTTAGAAGGATTGAATAAATAAGCAAAGATTAATGTATGTATTTGATGACACCTACCAAAGTTCTACTCCTCACATGAAAATTGTCTTATTTTTATGGACAAGGTATATAAGAGATGCAAAAGATACTTGGAAGTGATTTCTCAATGTCTGTTGAAATTGTAGATTGGACCAAAATCTTCTGCTCAGATTGGTGCACAGTGACAGCTGTACACAGTTAGCAACCACTTTCCTCTCAAATCAGTGGAGAAGAATATGCAGATATGCTCAGAGCTCATTCTGACAGGGCGGCTTTCTATATATACAAATGAGACTGCTCAAAGACGCTAGATCAGATCAGCTGCTAGTGAGATGAAGGTCATTAGGAAATATTGAAATGGTGAACATTACTTTGCTTTGAATATCCCTATGATCCATCATGGATATTTATGTCTTTCTATTTTCTTCTTAGATTTCTCTAGAGTAATCCTCATTAACTTGGAGTCAGATGTTAAATCTTCTCTAAAACAAGATAACAGGTATGATACACCCTTCTTTCTAACCTCCCAGTTCTGGCTAGTTTGGGGTGGTTGCATCAACCTAGCTTGAGCTCAGATATTCCATTAGAGAATGAAACTATTGGCTGCCAACAAGAAGCAATTCTGCTTGGAGGGTGAACTCACTAAATTTATAGTTGAAACACAAGGGAGAATGGATAGAGGCTGGGTGCCTGGTAAGAGTTTTGACATCTTTGGGCTTCCATTTAGGTATCTTTCAAATAAATTTAATAATGTTCACTCCACAGGATATATTAAGGCAAATTTTAAGAACGCCTTCTAAGCTAGTGTCATCTACCATCACAAGACAAGCCAGGATGGAATCTTAAATTTTCAGTAGCTGCATTAAAAATAGCTGAATTGATTTTTATTTATTTTGTGGGGGGAGCTTTTAAAGACAGGTCTCCCTATAGCCCCAGCTGTCCTAGAACTCTCTCTGTAGACCAGGCTGGCTTTGAACTCAAAAAGATCTGCCTGCCTCTGCCTCCCCCAGAGAGCTAGGATTAAAGGCGTGCGCCACCAGGCCGGGCTGGATTTTTTTCAAATCTTAATTTGATATACAACGTATTATGTACTGAGTATATAATTCTTAGAAATATCAGTCTGCATTTCCAAAATTATCATACAAATATCAATTATAATTGGTCGAGTTCTCAATTTAGTAAACAGAGTTGTAAAATAGAAATTTTATCAATCCCAAACATCAAGTTTAGGTTCTCAATCTTCTGCCTTTTCCAAGATGATCAGTCCCTTTATGGTGACTCCAAATACTACTATGTTCCCCTCATTTTCATTTGGAAGACTCTCTGTGGCAGTTTTGACAGTTTTCGAGGTTGCAGTTGCACTTAACAGTAAAATGAGGCAGGAAGATAAGAGAAGGCCAAGTAGGAAGGGCTGGAGTTTGTGACAATCTCGTGAGGAGCATCTCAGCATGGGGAACAGGAAAGGCAGCAGCGAGAAATCCCTGAAAACCTTATCCAATGACCAGAACACAAAGTGGCCACTCAGAGATGCCGCAAGCTCACATAAAATGTGGGTCCTGTGACACTGCATCTAAACCTAAATTGATTTATCCTAATTTATTATCCGGAAATTGAAAACATAAATTAACTTTTTCAACCTTTTCTCTCATAATACACAAAGTAGAAATGACATAGAAGGATGTCCTAGAGAGATGATTTAAGAAGTACTTCCAACACAGCAGGCAACCTCGAAAGGAAGACCAAGGGTCTCCTGCAGGGCAAAAATGGTTTCTGTAGCCCCTCAGGTTAGTTACTGGAATATGAATACAGTGACTTGTTTGATTTAGTGACTCTAACTTTCATTTGCTGCCTCTGTGAGGAAAGGCCCAGTTCACATCATTTTAAATTGAAAACAGTGAACCCTATACTTTCTTCAAGGAATAAAATAAATATCCAATGAAAAGCAAATTCAGTTTCAAACCATAATCAATTCAATTGAGGGATAGGGAGACAGGCAGTGGAGAAAACAAAGACTGACTGACATCTCGCAGGTTTCATCTTTTTGAAAGAAAGAATTAAGCCCAAAGACACAGACAGTTTAAGTGGAAGTTTATTTAGCAAAGCAAATACCTTAAAGAGACTGGAGTGGACTATCTCAAGTGGGAGTAGAGGAGCAGCCCAGTGAGCTCTGCTCTGTGGATATTAAAGAATTTTCTTATGAACATTTATGAAATAGATGAGTTGCTCATGGGATAAAGTGATTCTACTCCCCTCCAAATCGCAGTAGACTGGATCTGTCTTTTAAGATTTTCTTCCCATGATCCTCCAGAAAATTTCCTGGAAAATGGGGAATCAAAATCACCTTGTAAGTGTTATAATGTGTTAGGGACTTGGGATGCAGATCTTTCATCAGTACACATGTACGACAATTGGGAGAATGTCCTTGGTGCCTTAGTATTTGACATAGCAAGATTAAGCTAAGTGAAATTTCAGGGATGTTTAACCACAAAAATGAATAGTGACCACCAAGAGATACCATTACCAAGAAGCAGCTGCAGTTCTTGGTTGCCTCATGGTTAATTCCTTGTTTAGGTACTCCTGAATTTTGCACCACCCCACAATTCTCCCACTTTCTTTACCTCTAATATGCAAACACAGCTTTTGGCAGTTGTCAAATTTACTGGAAACAATCCACTCTAATTTGATGGGCCATAAGAAAATCCCTGTCAATTAAACTAGAGCAACAAGCTTTCTTGTTTCATTGTCCTAACTTTATCAAAGCTGAACAACTATTAACAAGATACTTAACCATTCATATGTGAAACCAACAATAAGGTATGATTACAATATCATGCTTTCTTGTTCTTTCCCAGTCTTATTTGAATGGAAGGGCATCTTCAGACATATTTACATCTAGAAGAGATAATGCTATAAATATTCATATTCAAGCAATGATAGCTGTGTCACAATGGCCAGCTGGCTGTTTATATTAAAAAGAAAATAATTCATTGTAAGGTCCTGACTTCAGACCTCTTAAACTGTGTACCAATGTGCATCTCAACAGTGTTAAAATTTGTGTTGTTTCTAAGCCACATTATAGGTATGCCTGAATGGGAAAAATACCTTAACATTCTTTTTTTATTTTTTATAAAACTTATTATTTTACAAAAATAAAAAAAAATTTATTAAAATTTTAAAAACTGAATTCTTGTGATTTTCTTTTTTTTTAATTTTATTTATTTCTTTATGTGTACGAATGTACTGTCTGCATGCAAGTCTGTGCACCCGTGTCGTGCAATGCCGCGGAGGTCAGAAGTGGGTGTCGGATTCCCCTGGAGCTGGAGTTCTCCTGGAATTGGAGTTTCAGACGGTTCTCGGCCGCCATGTGGGTGCTGGGGATCAAACCCGGGTCCTCTGCAAGAGCGGTCGGCGCTCTTAACCGCTAGGCCATCTCTCCAGCCCCTTCTTGTGATTTTCATACCATATAGTTTGATGGTATTTAGGTCCCCTTTCCTCTTCACACCTCTCCCTGTAGCATTCATGTTAAGGCCAAGAATAGACATGGACTCTGAGAACCGATTCTTTCAGAAGTCTCACAGACATGTGCTTTCCAGCCAAGCTTCACTAAATCTTTTGTTGAAGCTATCTCCTGCATAAATTGGTGAAGCAGATTCTCGAATCTACCCTTATCTTATCAAAGAATCTTGCCTTTGACATTTAGGGCTAAAATATCACACACATACACACACACACACACACACACACACACACACACTTACAAGCATACCTCTCAATTTTCTCAATGAGAAAAATGCAGATATACTCCCAGAACTTTGATATGTTAACCATACACACCTAAGTCCATTGACTATCTTGGACAGAGAGCAAAGTGCCTCTTGAAGAATTACAGCCAGATACCTAGGTCACAAGAGTAGCACTTGGCTCAGTGAGCTTGTAAAAGTCATTGGATTATGTTCACACTGTAAAAGTCATTCTTTAAAATGTGGTATGTTTTCTTCTGTGTTCAGACTCTGACCATCCTAGGATCATGGTTGTTCCATTTTCCATGTGTCTGTAGGATACCTTGAAGATGTTTTTTAACAAATCTCATGATGTAGTAGACATCTTTGGCTGTGGAGCCACTCTCTAGTTTCCTTGCAGACAAATTAACTTAACAGTATTCATGTGTATCTGAAATATCGAGTATAAATCATCTGATTTTGTGCCTGTCATATAGAAAGTACTACCGAAATTTTATCTGGCTAAAAAATAAATTGGCACTAAAAATAAGAGATAGCTAGAAAATCTTCATTTTGATTTTTTTGTCTCTATTCTATCTCCTGTCTTAATATTTCACATGCTAAAAATTTTAAAAGCTTGACCTCCTGTTCCGAAGGCCATGGTGTAGGGTATTGGGATTAGTTGTCAGGCCCGACCTATCCACAGACAAACCTCAAATCCAACGCCATGATTGCCTCCTGACTCCTCCTCTCTGACAGAAAGAATGAAGAGAGTTGTGAGAGGAGAAGTGTATGCTAGTCCATGAGGTGGGAAAAATCTTGGATGAGGGTCCAGTGATATTCAGATACAAAAAAAATTACATAAGAAGTTAAAGGAGCAAACATAAAAGAAATTTACTATCCCTTAAGTGTGATGCACATTGAAGGCCACAATTGGGTAAAGTTTAGAGAGTAAGAGAGTGTGTCCCTGGATAGGACTCTCCTATATCTAACCTGACACACCTATAGCTCAGGGACCATTGCAAAAGAAGGAGCTGAAAGATTGTAAGAGCTAGGGATGATGCATGTAAAAATATAAAAATGTATCACTAAATAACCTTGCTCTTTCTGATGGAATACAATTTAATGAGGTTTAGAGATCCAGAGTACTTTAAGATATTAAAAAAATTATAACACAGATGTTTCCAAAGGAAGATGATCTTATAATGGTGAAGCCATAAAAGGTTCATTTCAGAATGTCATATAAGCAGAGTGGTTCCTGGCTGGTGCGTCAAAATCTGTGAGTGTGTTTTGGAGTTGTCCTCTGGGAATGCATTTAGTAGAATTACCTAGGAAGGTAGCACCTTTTGCTTCACATCCCAAAAGGTTTCCTACAGAATGGTACATAGTTAAGTGTACAGAGAATATAAACTATGAAAGATAAAATTTTATTTTCTACTGGTAAATTGTACTAAAATGGCTATGTAAAAACAGGTATAGCCACATCACTCTCCATTGGATCCCTTCAATGCAGTGTGGCCCATACCAGAGTCAGTATTGTGGGAACTTAAGAAACAAAACAAAACAATTAGCTTCGCACCAGAGCTATTGAATTATAAAGTCAGAATGGCTCTAAGCAAGCTGTTTGAACACTGCCTCCACCCAAGATATAACTATGCATACTCTTGTTTGGGAACTTTTTCCTTAATGCAAACATTAAAGTAAGGCTGACTTTTACCAGACCCACAGTCTGCTTTGTTTAAAGGGAGAAAAGTGTTCTTTTTCTTTTCTGTAAGTATTCTCTGTGTCCCTAGGTTCTGAAACCACTTGGCTTCATACAAGTAAGATTCTTGGAGTTCTAGAATACTACCTCAAATCAAAATGAAGGGAGAAGCCTTAACTCCCTAAGATTATTCAAATGCAGCAGTAATGGGTGGTGGAAAATTCATAATTAAACAACTACCATTCATTCAGTGAATATTCTCCAGAGATGGCAACACAGGATACAAGATCTCCATCCTCTGTCCTATGCCTAAGGCTCCCTTTTCATACCTAGGATAGAGTGTATGTTCACATATAGTATTCATCTTCCTCCGCCTTGACACTAGCCAGCCAAATCCAAACACAGGACCACAGAAAAATAACAAACATTTCAATCCTGAGGGTATGAATCATGGAGTCTTACTAGGAATCTACTGACTGTCCTTGAGATGATCTAAATACACCAAAATTGTCTTTCCAGGGCTTTTCTACAAGTGTCCCAAACTCACACATTGAGTCTGATATGACCACCAAGAGCATCTCCTGGATGTTCATTCTGGTTTGAATGAGCCCTGGATTCTGCCTTAGACTGCATACTCTGATAAGGCCTTCCTTTCCTCTATTGGGGATGTACTCAGGTAATTATGGGCTTGGTTAACAGTTGCCATAGAAAAGAAATAAAAATGTCCCGTTTGGTATTATTTGCAAGTTTTCATAGTTTACAAATTCATTGTTCTAGTTTGCTGTGAAAAAAAAAAAACCACTCAAACACTCTGAACAATAAAAACTTGAGGAATAAAGGGTTTATACAGCTTATATCTTGCAGGTCATAGTTCATGATGTAGGGAGCCCATGGTAGGAACTCAGGCAGGAACCTGGAGCAGGAGCTGAAGCACAGGCCATGGAGGAATGCTGCTTACTGGCTTGCTCCCCTGACCCAACCTCAGCCTACTTTCTTATACAATCCAGAACAACCTTCCCAGGGGTGGTACTGTCTACAGTGAGATGAGCCGTCCCACATCACTCAACAATCAAGATAATAGCCCACAGATATGGGTACAGACCAGTCCAATAGAGACAATTCCCCAATCGAAGCTCCCTCAAAACCAGGTGTGTCAAGTTTATACTAAAACTATCTAGCACATTTACCTTTTATTTACAGCCAATTTTAAAGATCAACATTATAGTTGCATGCTTAGGAAGAGGGGGGCATATTTAGAAAACAGGCTCAGACACCCATTTCAGAATTCATCCTTGGACTTCTATAATTAACCCTTCTGTATCTTTTTGTATCAAAGTGAACAACACACTAATTTTGTCCCTTTAAAAATGCCTCTATATTGCCAGGTGTGGTGGCACAGGCCTTTAATCCTAGCACTTGGGAGGCAGAGGCAGGCGGATCTTTGTGAGTTCAAGGCCACCCTGGTCTACATAGCAAGTTCCAGGACATCCAGAGCTGCAGGGAGACCCTGTCTCAAAAAGATGAAAAAAAAAAAGCCTCTATATAGTAAATAAAGAGTACTTGTTATGATATAGATAAATGGAATACTTCAGGAAAATATGTATTTTAATCCTTGTTTTCTCCCCCATCTCTGCCTGTACATTTAAGCTGACAAATATTTGGTTAGAGTGCTAATGCAGCTAGCTGAAACAGCAGGATAAATAAACCTGCTTCCTGTAACTCCTGCTGTCCTGCCCTCTATCCTGCAACAGTTCCACAAGCCTGACAACCTGAGTTCAATCTCAGAATCCACATAAATTTATAATGAGAAAAATGACTCCACAGAACTGCGCGTGCGTGCGCACACACACACACACACACACACACACACACACACATGCACGCACATACACACATACTAACCATAACATTGAAAAAAATAAAAATAAATAAAATTAAAAATGCTTTAATTGGATTTTTGGCTGATATTATACAATATAAGGTTTATGTGTACAAAAACCAAACACACTGGGATCCAGGTACACCCAAATAGGCATTCCTAATAGCCCAGACACTATGTGAAGCAAAGGTTTCCTTGGGTCTTATTTTCTTTTTCTTATTTACTTTAAAATGTTGCAGTGCTAAGGTTCATATTATTATCAGTTTTCAAACCCTGTAAAAACACCTGGAACACCAAATTCACAGTAACTCAAAACATTGGGTGAGAAGCTAGAGAACTGGCTCAGTGGCTAAGGTTGCTTACTATTCTTGCAGAGTAGCAGTTTTCAGTTCCCAGGATACTGAACTGCACTGTTCTCATCCACCTGTAACTCTAGCTCCAGAGGACTCCATCACCCTCTTCTGGGCTCTGTGGGTAATGCATGCGTGTGAGCATAAAGACAAGCACACAAATACATACACATAAATTTTAAACAAATATTTTTATGAAATGGGTTTTATGAGGGGGTAGATAGTTCCAATTGGGAGGCAGGAAGTAGGTGATGTCCATTGGACATCAATTGCCTCAAACAATAGCCAGAGAGTTTGATGTCATCATTGATAACACAAAGGGTAATTTTAGTTTTTTAGATGGAGTGAACTTATAATATGGAAAACCACCTCAAGAAGTGATACTGCACTACTGATACACACTAGAGGGAATTTTATAGAGGGAACTGACAAGTATTTAATAATATGGACATATTCAAGAGGAAACAGGTGAATTCAGTTCATGAAACATGAAATATAATAAAAATGTATTTTAGGGGCTAGAGCAATAGCCTAGCGGTTGAGAGCGCCAACCGCTCTTACAGAGGACCCGGGTTCGATCCCCGGCACCCACATGGCGGCCGAGAACCGTCTGAAACTCCAATTGCAGGAGAACTCCAGTTCTGGGGGAGTCCAACACCCTCTTCTGACCTCCGCGGTATTGCACGACACGGGTGCACAGACTTGCATGCAGACAGTACATTGATACACATTAAAAAAATGTATTTTAAATGTGGTATTATTCTAGAATATAAACCTGCATTCTGAATTAAATAAAACAAATTTTAAAAGAACAAGAATGCAACATTGAAATAAACTGCTTAATGTGATTGTGTTGTTAAGTGTCAACGGAATCAACGTGTCAACGGGACTGGTGCTAGCTTTGTGGTTAGTAGGAAATGGGCTTATTCTTAGGAGACACATGTTTGTGGTTAGTAGGAGATGGTTTTATTATTAGGAGATGCATGTTGGATTATTTGAGATAGTAAGGGCACCTCAACTGTCTGCAACTGTTTCCCAGTGGGCCTTTCTGCAACAGAGCACCATACATGTAGCTATACATCATAGAAGGGACCACAGTTATCCCTAGTAGAAGGCTAACACCAGAGGGCAATGTCTTTGTTTCCTTCTTCTCAGGGTCCTCCTGTACAGTCCATGACTGGGAGGAAACAACACTTGGTAAACACTGTTGAACCACTGAAAACACAGAACTGTCTTTTCAGACATTGGCTCCAGTCTGTTGGGCAACAGAGGCTTCCTGGTTGATTTTAGTAAATGAAAGAAAGACTTAAGAATCAAGAACACAAGACTTCAAAAAGATTGGATTCTTTTTTGAGAATATCATTGGCTACCAAATTTCACATAGATGTCTTAGAGGAAATAAGCTCTCTTTTTGAAGACTTGGGGTTACATAGTCTTTTTCCCTCAATCATGATATAAAGTCTGTCCAGGAAGCAAATTTTCCCCTTTGAGCAATGATTAAATATTCAATATGTAACTTCATAAGAAGCAAGAATATTTTCTAAAATTAACAACACAACACAAAACAAAGTATTAGAAGTTTTCAGTTCCAGGTGAATACTGCTTATGTCTTCAAGGAAAGTGTGATATCATGTAGCCTAGCAGCTTGTAAAGTGAAGGCCTCCTTTACATGGCCTGTAGCTTCTGGTCTATTTTTTAGTCAGCAGCAAAACACTTTGGGTGCTGGGGCTGCTATTACCTGTGGCTGATGAACTTTATGCAGAGGGTGTGACAAAGTCATTGTGCTCTTGAACTCTAGCAGCTACTGATTCCCTGACACAGATACACACAGTATCATAGCAGAGGGTGGGTGCTCATGGAGTCCTGCCCCCCTCCCCCAGACATAAGTTCAGTTACCAGTTGCTGGGAAGGGGTTTATAATGTCTCAGGTCCTATCCCTCCTCAAAGATGCATAAACAGTTTAAGGCTTTTGAAACAAAATAATTTTCTTCAGTAGTGTAGCCACCGGTAAGTTGTGTATGCTCCTGTAAATAAGCCTGCACTGAAGCTTTTGTCAGTATCCCCTTACTCATACTACTGTCAAATAATAACCTTATTTAAACTCTTTCATATGCAAGGCTAGATTTGGCTGGAATCATTTTTTTGGCCTGCCATCAGTGCCTTATCTGTAGCAAGTATTCATTCTTTCATGTATGGAAGTATAAGTTCACAAAACACCCATTGAGGTAAATAAATCCCAGGTATTATTCATACTTTTCATAAGCAGGGACAGAAAAGTCTCTCATGATTTTAGTAGTAATGGTTGAGCATCCCAACAGAGTGTCTGTTCATGAACTGTTGACACCCCTGGGAAGTTCACTGACTTAAACACTGCTTCTTCATCTACCAGAAGCTTGTACAACTGGATTTAGGTGTGTTGTATGATGGATTGCCTATAGTAGTCAAGTTAACATTTATAATCATTGAGACTGAAATTCATTGCATTTATTTAAAATTTACTCATGATTTAAGATTTATTGAGTTTTTGTTATCCAACTTTGAAAAGGCTTCTGGTTCTAGTCATGATGGCATAGTTTTATTATGAAATATGTTTTAAAATAATTTTTAAATATTTTAAGAAGTACCAGTATGTAAAATACTTCAGTAAAAGTACACAAAAGAGTTGATTCCTGCCTCTTCAAACCAGCTTCTCTGCAAACAAAGTCTAAAATTTATCACATGTTAAGTGGGAATAAGGACCCAGGACTTACAGTAAGGCAGGTATTACTGAGCCACTGGACTAATGTAAGCTAAGGTGCCGGGGTGGAGGGGGAGTCTAAACTGTGTGTGAAACATAGATTTAAGAAAAATAACATAATGAAAAGAAATAATAATAATCCCAGGGCAGGGGTATGGGGATTGGTATCTGTCATCCTAGAACTCGGGAGGCTGTAGAACAGAACTGCTGAAAGTTCCAGGCCAGCTTTAGCTAGATCATGAATTCCAGGCCAGTCTATGACACACAGTGAGACCCTGTGTCAAACAAAAACAAACAAATGATTACCACTAATGAGAGAGCTAGTACATCTATACATTCAGTCAGAAATTATTTAAAAGTATTTCCTTTGAATGAATTCTTATAATACCGTGCCAGGGAGCTGTGAGGAGTCTGAGAAGAGGGGAGGATTCCATAAAAACAGAAAAACCATTAGGCAAGTTGACAACACACACACAATTCTACTTACTGACAACCCCCCCTACCTCTACCTGATGCCTACGAGGACCACTCAAAAAGAAAGAAAGAAAGAAAGAAAGAAAGAAAGAAAGAAAGAAAGAAAGAAAGAAAGAAAGAAAGAAAGAAAGAAAGAAAGGAAGGAAGGAAGGAAGGAAGGAAGGAAGGAAGGAAGGAAGGAAGGAAGGAAGGAAGGAAGGAAAGAAAGAAAGAAAGAAAGAAAGAAAGAAAGAAAGAAAGAAAGAAAGAAAGAAAGAAAGAAAGAAAGAAAGAACCACCTAGAAAGATACTAGATTCCCAGCCACACCTCAGTGGTGCTCCAAGTCCAGAGCAGGTGGGGGCCGGAGGATAGTGCTGCCCGTGGGAAATGAGTTTGGTTCACAGAAATCAGTGAGAGTCCATGCTTGCTTGGAAGGGACAGCGGCCTCTGCTGCAAGTTATTGCAACTCTGAAATGTTGAAAACATTGAAAAAGATAAACTAAAGTGTATATGTTTGTAGCTATGTATGCTTATGAATATGCATATATATGTCTACAAACATATTCCTGTGTCTATGTGTGTATGTAATGTTTACATATACATAGATAAAAGATAAATATAGATAGATATAGATGATAGATAGATAGATGAATATAGATAGATGAATAAATAGATAAATAATAGATGGTAGGGAAATGAGTGATAGAAAGTAAATAATAGATCCAGAAGTAGGCAGGTAGGTAGATCCACCAACTAGAATTCATTAGGAAGAAGTACTTATTTCAGACTATGAAGGGAGGAGGCTGCTAGAAGCTTTGAGCTACTTAAAGCACAGTGTAAAGGTGTTCAGGTTGACTCAAGTTATCCTGACACATAAGTGGTGTCAGACCTGGAGAAACAAGTTTCAGTGAAAGTGAGGGGAACAGACTACTGAAGGTGGCAGGGAGAGGAGTAGAAAGCACCATTATGACCCCCAGGGCTGTTTGTTCTTTTGTGAAGTGAACCCTCCAAACTACATTCTTCAGTTCTGACAGAAGGTTCTGCTCATAAATGAGACAACTTGCAAACTTGCTAATAATTCTATGCCAAAGAACTTGCTGCCTCCCGGCCATTCCCCAAACCATCCTGCTGCCTCTCCTTATGGCCTCATTCCCCACATTTGCTTTTTCTCCCTTGTTAGAGCTTCTAACCTAAAAGACTGTCTGGTCCTTATGTTCCACTCTAGCCCTTAGCACATGCTCTTATGCCTTCCCTTCATCCCAGAACTGGTCTCACAATCTATGCACTGTTATTGTGTCCAGACATCATTCTCAGTGACTACCTGGGTGTCAGCTTTCTTTTCTTACAGGTTTCTGAGTTCCAGCTGTCTCCATGGTTTCTGACCATCACATCTACCTGGTTCTCCTGAATCCTGATGCTTCTCTCAAAAAAGAAGTCAAGACAGATGCTGCTATACTGTATACAGAGAATTTCTAGTCCTAAACAAAGATCAAGGTTTAAAGTGATCAGACAACAGCAGGGACCAGAATGTGGAGGGAAGGACTGTGTAGAAATCAAGCCAAGTAGGAGGGGAGCAGCAGCAGCTTTCAGCCCCTGTCCCGAATGTCTTTTTATTCCACTTTCTTTCTCATTATATTAGGGACCCTGTGAGGGTTGGAGGTATATTAGTACAAGTTTGAGGTGAGAAGTTCTGATAGGATTGGCACAGGCACACACTTTACATTTAACTTTTAGCCCCAGCATTAACATACCCAGGTAAAAATAGATTTTCCTTTGAGAGTTTTACCTTGATGACATATGCTCTTCATTAAAGCTCTAAAAGTGGCATGAGCCCAGATCTGGAACTCAATAGAATAAATGTGATATTTAACTATTTTTTCTAAAAAAAAATCTGCTTTTCAGCCTAATTATCAAAATTGGTGGTATCAGAGCAAGAATCCAATTTTAATTGAGTAGTGAAGCCCAAATGAACTTGTAAGAAAGTGACTAAATGCCAGTAAATGATTCTTTAAAATACCCTCCTGGGAAATGCTGCTTATTTCTCTGCTAAGGTTGCCACTGCAGGTTGTGCCTCTGGGGTCCTTGTTTGTCCTCAGCAGCTACAGGGGGAAGTGATGGTAAAGACTCTCAGCCTAAAGTTCTTGTTCTGCTAAGTTCCTTAATAAAACTGGGTTTAACCTGATGAAAGCTCGGGCAGCCTAAATCCACCACCAGACCCTGGCTCAACTTAGTCTTTGTGGTCCAAGCTGACAAAGCTCATACCTGCTCATCCCATTCACTAAGCTGCCATCAAGCTTGCTTGGCTCCTGACCATACGTGGGACCCTATGGGTGCTGGTTCCTTTCTAGGATCTCAAATCCTTTCTGTATGACCATAAAATTCTACCTGATCATTCCTAGGTTATCTCCCAACCAAATCTTCTGCACGTCTGTCTCTCACTCTGTCTTCCCCTCTCTCCTTCCCCCTCCATTTTTCCCTTCCTTTCCCTTTCATATATGTAAGCAAATACATACACTCACATACATAACCCCCCCCACACACACACACCTATACACACTTATCTTAGATACTGGCTAGGGTGATTATCAAAAGATCCAGAAATCAGAGTGCAGATAGCCAGGCAGGCACTGTCACTTGGAGCCTTACTCCTGGTCATCCCACCAAACCATGAACCTGACTGTAACTTTACAGAAATAGCTTCAGCTCAAACAATATTCAACTGCTGGGCTGGGCATGGTGGCACATGTCTTTAATCCTAGCACTTGGGAGGCAGAGGCAGGGGGATCTTTGTGAGTTCAAGGCCAGCCTGGTCTATAGAGTGACTTCCAGGACAGCTGGGGCTACAGGGAGACCCTGTCTTGAAAAGACCAAAAAAAAAAAAATTCAACTGCCATGCATTTTGGGAAATTCAATAGGGACCATGAGCCACTCCTCCTCAGCCTGACTCAGAAATGGCCACTTTCTAACACTGTCTCTTTTAGGTTCCTGTATGGTTAGAGCCACAGGCCTTATCACTCCATTTTTCTGTGCATGATATTCCGCCAAAGAACCCAGTAGAACAGAGGGAAAACATTCTTACCTACTTTGCAATGTCAAAACCAGGCCCAGAAAGAAGAATGCTCCAAGATACTCTAGGTTGTCAGTGAGAGTATTCAACCAGAAATTTGTGTTAGAAAAATAAATCACAGCCATTTTTGTTTTTATTCAGGGCAACTTGGGCAGTTAAAGTCAATAGGAATGAAATCCACTCCCTCCAGCAAAATCCACAGACCACCAATTTCTACTAAGTATTTGTGGGTGAAATAAAATCTGCCCAGAAGCAGGCAGCCCCTTCATAGGTAGAGTTTTGTTTAAGTTGGTTTATATCTTCTGGCCTATCAACAGCCACTGTTTCTAGGAAATATAAATCCATATATCAGCACTGACTTGTGCTTATGTCTAAGGGAAGTTGAATAAAAATAACAAAAAGGAGCTCTATTTCATTTTTTTAATTATGAACCAAAACTGACAGTTCATCTGGAACATTGTCACGTCAAGATTTAAAAAAAAAAAAAAGACTGAACCTTGGTTTCCAAAATCATTTGTTGAGGGAAAATATAGCTTAGATACTGAAGTGCAGACTATGAATTGTTTAACAATTTCCCCAAGTGAATCAGAAAAGCATATTGCCTCATTGCATGTTTTTGTTAGTTTGCTTTTTCTACACTTTTGAACAGTACAGAAGACACAAATGTGATACACATTTAAGTTTCTTCATGATGGAACCTTCTGGAACCTCATGTCATGTCACATGGTGCACAAATACAGTCCTAAAACACAGAAGTGCAGCACTGACAGCCTGTGTTAGCTTT
The DNA here is from genome assembly GCA_009823505.1 of Rhizomys pruinosus. Classification (NCBI taxonomy): domain Eukaryota; kingdom Metazoa; phylum Chordata; class Mammalia; order Rodentia; family Spalacidae; genus Rhizomys; species Rhizomys pruinosus. The sequence goes on from VZQC01001281.1 coordinate 600,313, forward strand.
CACCCAGTTCTATCACCCTCACAGTATGATTTAGAAGTCAGTTACTGTCACTGACATGGATTGGTCTCAAAGGTCTCTTGCCTGTGACAGGTGCAATGTTCTTGGCTTTGTTAATGTAGTCACAAAGCTAAAAATAAAAGAAATTCAGAGTTTATGAAGAACAAAAATGGGCCACCAGGTGGCTGGATGCCTGAGCAATGTCATATACACTATATTGATGGGCAGTGCCCGCTGGACCCAGGAGACACTGAAGGCACTGGAAGGGGAGACCCTACCCAGTGTTCCCATTATCCACTGCTACCTTCATCTGTGCAACTCCATAACTATTGAGACCTTCAAAAGTGTCTTCTAGTTACAGATGTGGGTTGCAGAGATAATAACTTAGTCTGTGGTCAATAGAAACAATTTTCCTAGATTTTTTCCCTTCGTAAAGATGCAAACAAGGATTGACTAGAAAGAACAGAGGGTATGGAAAAGGGTGGGGAAAAATGAATTCTAAAACACTTTAGGATGCTAATAGCCAAAGGCAGGTGGATTTTTCTTCTCTTTATTAAGACAGAGGTGGTAGGAGCTTCTTTTCCCACCTCCTTAAAAGCTGAAGGTAAATATGTGATTTAGAGTTGAATATATTTAAAAGAGTCTAGTGCTGATAGTCTAAACAGATGCATTATACTCCTAAGTATTCACTTGATTTTTAAAAATAAAAGCTCTTCTATTATATTATGTGTGTATATAACTAAGAAGCACAGTATCATTTATGTGTTTTCTGAATCAGTACTACAGCACGATTTTCAGAATTGATTCAATGACAGCTAGATGAGTCCAGACATTAGTTGTGACAATCAAACAATAGTCACAGCAACGATCATCTAGTGGTCAAAATTAAAGTTTGGTTTTCTGTGAAATTTGTGTTGCTGCATATCAATGTAGACAAAGGCAGAGATACAATAAAGTTTGAAAATATTCAAGATTTTTTTATCAGCTAACTGTGTCATAATTCTCACCACCCTCCTGAGTAGAGAACAAGAGTATGGACATCTCTGAATACTCTGAAGATACAGCAACCTAGATGAGGTCAGAGTCAGAATTAGGAAGATAAACAAGAGATAGAAACAGTCAGGAAGTCTAGGCATCATTACACCAAATCTCCAGGGGAATCATAACAGGTATGAAGTTTATCAGGTGGACATGTATGAGTTTATTAAAACTTGGGCATAGGAGTACACAGAGCTTAGATCAGAGATTTCCCAGGACTACCTGAAGTACAGAGTACTGGGGTGCAGACTAAATGAGGCATACCCCCACACACACTCACACACACCAACTGAAATTACTGAGGGAGTGTCCAAGTGGATTATTTGGAGAACCTTCAGAACAGAAAGGGAAGAGTGAATTAGACTTCCAATAGAAAGCCTAAAATTTAGACAAGTCAACACTCCATAAACAAGGAGAAAAACAAATCAATCAAACAAGCAAACAACTAAGGCATCTGAGGAAGCAAGCAAAGCAAACCTTTAACACAGTGAAGAGGAATTTGGGATTCACATTGGATACAGGCAAAGAGAAACTGACATGCCAGGGACATGAAGAGGGGACAACATGGGAAAGGTGCAGGATAATTCAACACCAAGCTCTACCAACCCTGTGGGAGATTACTACAGTGGGATCCCCCTAGGGATGGCCCAGGACTCAGACCTTAGAGGAACAGTTGCAGACATATTCAAAGAAATCAAAGAATATAAAGAACAAGTCAGAGAACTAAGGAGAGAGAATGAAAAACTCAAGAAGGACCTAGAGATAAACACCAGAAAGTACTAGAGGGAGAACACGACAAACTCCAGAAGGAAGTAGAAACACTGAAAAGATCCGATGTTGAAATAAAAAAGGAAACCAACCAGAGAAGTGCAAAGAGCTACAGGAAGAGATTGAGAAGCTTCAAAAGGAAGTGGAAATACTAAAGAAGTCACAAGATGAAATGAAAAGGGAAATCAAACACTCATCCAATCAAGAGGAAAAGGACAGAAAAAGCCTCAGAAGTAGAACGGAGGAAGCAGAACAAAGAATATCAGACCTGGAATATAACACAGAACAACTGAAACCTCAAGTAAAGATTATGAAAAAATTTTAAATACACAAAAGTGGAACAATCAAGAATTGTGGGACACTATGAAAAGATCAAACCTCTGCATCAAAGGAATAGAGGAAGGAGAAGAATCCCAAGAGAATGGTATTGATCTTATCTTCAACAGAATAATAGACGAAAATTTCCCCAAACTAAAAAAAGACAAACCAATACAAATACAAGAAGCACATAGAACTCTAAACAGACAAGATCAGAAAAGAAACTCCCCATGCCACATCATAGTTAAAATGCTAGACACCCAAAACAAACACAAAATTCTGAAAGCCACATGAGAAAAACAACAAGTTATATATAAGGGGAAATCCATCAGAATTACAACTGACTTCTTAGTACAAACTATGAAAGCAAGAACGTGGAGTAAAGCATTCCCAGTGTTAAAGGACTATAGATGCCAACCCAGGTTACTATACCCAGCAAAAATATTGATTATAGTTGAAAGAGAGAGAAAAATTTTCCATGACATAAACAAGATGATAGAATACATTTCCAGAAAAACAACCCTTCAGAGAATACTTGAAGCAATTCAAAGGACAGAAGAAAGGAAAAACTATCCTCAGGCACCTAGAAAGAGAAAGTAATAAAAGCATAACTGAAGAAGTAGAAACTTAGAACATAAATGCCAATGGATAATAAAGTGAAAGGAAGCAATACAAATCTTTCAATTATAAACCTTAAATATTAATGGACTAAACTCCCCAATCAAAAGACATAGACCGGGAGATTGGATTAGGAAACACAATACATGTGTATGCTGTCCAAGGAATGGAACTTACCCTCAAGGATAGGCACCAGCTTAAAGCGAAAGGATGGAAAAAAAAATTCCAAGCAAATGGTACCAGAAAGAAAGCAGGTGTTACTATTGCTATTTTAATATCAGACAAAATAGACTTCAAAGTAAAATAAATCAGAAGAGATAAAGAAGGCCATTACATTTATATCAAAGGAACAATTGACCATGAAGATTTCACAAACATGAATATATATGCACCAAACTCTGGTGCACCAAACTTTAAAAGACAATTCTCCAGGACATCAAGGCACAGAATAACCCCAGTATAATCATAGTAGGGGACTTCAATATTCCCCTGAGCCCTTTGGTCAGGTCAACTGGACAAAGAATAAACAGAGAGACATCTGAACTGAATGATACAATACACCTAACAGACCTCACGGATATCTACCAAATATTCCACCCTAATACCAGAGAATACACTTTCTACTCAGCACCCCATGGAACATTCTTCAAAATCGACTACATACTGGGACACAGAAAAAAAACTCCACAAATACAAAAAGATTGAAATAATTTCATGCATTCTATCAGACCACAGTTCAATAAAGCTCAATATCAACACCAGGATAAGCAATACTATCTACAAGAACACATGGAGACTAAACAACACACTCCTGAATAATGAATGAGTTAAGCAAGAAATAAAGTAATAAAAGCATTCCTGGAACTGAATGACAATGATAATACAGCACAACAAAAGCTATGGGATACTTATAAGCAGTCCTAAGAGGTAAGTTTATAACCCTGGGTGCCTACATTAGAAAAACAGAATGAGCACAAGTGAAGGATCTAACACTGCAGCTAAAAGCACTTGAGAGGCAACAACAGATGAACCCTAAACCCAACAGACAGGAAGAAATAACAAAAACCAGAGCAGAAATCAATGAAATAGAAACAAAGAAACCAACACAAAAAAATTCAATGAATCCAAAAGTTCATTCTTTAAGAGAATAAACAAGATAGACAGACCTCTCGCCCAGTTAACAAAAAGAAAGAAAGAACATCTCAAAATCAATAGAATCTGTGATGAAAGGGGAAACATCACAACAGACAATGAAAAGATCCAGACAATCATATGGGAATACTTCAAAACCTATACTCTACTAAGTCTGAAAACCAAGAAGAAATAGGTGAATATCTGAAATCCTGGGAATCACCAAAGCTTAACCAAGAATAGATCAATAGCTTAAACAGACCCATAATATATGAAGAAATTGAAGGTGTAATAAAAAATCTCCCAATAAAAAAGCCCAAGCCCAGATGGACTCATGGCAGAATTCTATAAAACATTTCAAATGTGAAAACCAGGCAAAGATACAACCAAAAATGAGATCTATAGACCCATCTCATTAATGAACACAGATGCAAAATTTCTCAACAAAATACTTGCGAACCACATACAGACCCACATCAAGAAGATCATCCATCATGACCAAGTTGGATTCATACCAGAGATGCAGGGATGGTTCAACATACAAAAATCAATAAATATCATAAAACACATAAATGAACTGAAAGACAAAAACCACATGATCATCTCAATTGATGCAGAAAAAGCCTTTGACAAAATCCAGCAATGCTTCATGCTTAAAGTCCTAGAGAGAATTGGATTGGAGGAATCATTCCTCAGTGTAATCAAAGCCATATACAGGAAACCCACAGCCAATATCACCCTAAGAGGAGAAACAACAGAAGCATTCCCCTTAAAGGTAAGAACTGGGCAAGGCTGCCCCTCGTCACCACTCCTCTTCAATATAGTGCTTGAAGCACTTGCTAGGGCAATAAGGCAAGAAAAGGAAATTAAAGGAGTACTAATTGGAAAAGAGGAAGTCAAGCTATCCCTTTTTGCTGACAATATGATTGTTTACCTAAGGGATGTTAAAAACTCCACCAGAAAACTCCTAGAAATGATTAACAGCTTCAGCAAAGTGGATAATAAAAATGTAGTACAGGGGCTGGAGAGATGGCCTAGCGGTTAGGAGCGCCAACCGCTCTTACAGAGGACCCGGGTTCGATCCCCAGCACCCACATGGCGGCCGAGAACCGTCCGAAACTCCAATTCCAGGAGAGCTCCAGTTCCAGGGGAATCGGAAGCCCTCTTCTGACCTCCACGGCATTGCATGACACAGGTGCACAGACCTGCATGCAGACAGTACATTCCTACACATACAGAAATAAAAAAAAAAAATTAAAAATGTGGTACATCTACACAGTGGAGTTCTATTCAGCAGAAAAAGAAAGATGACATCATGAACTTTGCCCGGTAAATGGATGGAACTCAAAGACACCATGCTACGTGAAGTCACACAGTCCCAAAGAAACAAACTGGGAATGGTTTCCCTCATTTGTGGATGCTAGTACCAAATCTCCCAATTAAAAGACAAGCTGGGCAACATTATTGTTATATCTCTTTCTACCTGAAAGCAACTGTGATGTTATAAGGTGAATTTCTTAATGAGCCCTAGAGTTAACTTACCACATACTTTCAGATATGGTAATTAATGCATATGATTGAAAAGTATATATGCATATTTTAGAGTGATTTAAAATTAAAGGGAAAAATGTGACCTCTTAAACATATATCAGAGTTAACATACAGTTTATGTCTCAAGGACATAACTCTTGTACATGTACGATGTTTATATAGGCATATTTTGGAGCAATACAATGGGGAGGGAACCACAACAACATAGGGACTGGGTCAAAGAACAGACTGATATAGTTAAATACTGCCCCAAACAATGGACCTTTACAGAGAAAAACTTTAAAAAGACTGAGAGAAAGATGAAGAATATGTATGGCAGAATGCATGATCTGGGGTGGGGTGGGGGAAAGGCAAAAGGGAATGTGCCTAAATTGAACTGAAAAATGATATCTGAAATACACGAAACATCAATAAAGGTATTATTTTAAAAAAGTAAATTTTAGAAAAATAAGGATGTCCATCCTTTCACTCTATGTCTCCATAGACTAAGTGCTGCTGCTGGGTTTAAGGTTCAGCAATATTTGCTGACAGGTTCATGGTTAGAAGACCGGCATAACTAGCAAGAACCATCCAGCTGTGCTTTCAGCCCACTCAACAAGTACCTTCAGTTTTCAGCTTTCTTAGATGGGAACGTTTAATTTTATTTTCCCTTTTCCTAGAGCTAGTATATTTATGATAAACTGCTTGGCTTCAGAAATTTTACTGTTAGCCAATCAAAATGTAAGCCTCTGTAACCCACTGTACAAGGTATAAAACACTCTATCTCAAAGTCTGGACCAATCTCATGGTCCAGACTTTGAGATAGAGTCCTCTGGAGCAGGCTGCAGCCTTTCCTGAACATCCCCTGTGTCTTGGCTGATCTTTACTTCTGTTCACTTTTTACTCAATTTTATTTTATAGTTTCCTTTGAATGTAAACTTGTACAACCATTATGGAAATCAATGTGGAGAACCCTTAAAAGACTCAAAATGAGCCTACCACCTGACCCAGCCATACCACTCCTGGGTATATACACAAGACTCATCCTACCGCAAAGATACATACACATCCATGTTTATTGCAGCTCTCTTCACAATAGAGAAGAGCTGGAACCAATTCAAATATCCCTCAATTGACGAGCGCATGACAAAAATGTGGTACATCGGCACAATGGAGTACTACTCAGCGGTAAAGAAAGATGACATCATAACTCCCCCCCATAGAATAAGGAGAAATAGGATGATGATGAGGTCGTTCTCCAGCTGTAGATTGGAGCCAGCTGTTATAGAGGTATTCTCTTGTAAAATCAGTAAAACTGCCTTCTTTAATTGACTAATGGACATAGAAACTCTAAAAAGGATTATTCTCCATTCAGAACCAAATATAATGCTAAATTCTCCTTAAGCTATGCACTTAAACAAAATATATTAATACAGGAGCTCTGACATCAACAATGGATTATTCTACCAAGGAGATGGGATGCCAGAGAGTGTTACCAAAGGCCACTAAACCAATAAAGCAAATATAGGTCTTCTTGAGTCAAGCAAGACTCCTCCGTCAGCACCAGCTACACCTCATCTGCCTGGAAATACTGTGCAGCAGTGGCAGCCATATGTCTGTATATCCCAAATCTAATTGGCTATTAGTTCTCTCCTTGGAGGAATAACCCACGGCTGATGCCACAAGCTTACATCCTCTAATGGTTAGGAGATGTTATAAACCACACGAGACCCCTTGCCATACTTTATCAGAAAAAATGTAATTCAGAATTAACATACCATCCAAACATCTGTCGTCTATACCAAAGTAACCTACCATAAACAATAGTACTGTTTAAATAACCTATATATCTAAAGATTGCGTGGCCTACATTTGACTAGATCGAAAGGGCTATATATTATACTTGTTAAATACCTAAAATCATCTAATTGCATGTGCGTCATTATGTATGATCAAGGGTTATGCCTGGACAAGCCTGGCAGCCCATGAAAGAAAACAGCCAGAATGAGCTACTTGAGATCAAAGACATTCAGCCTCCAGAGAAAGTAGACTGTTGGCTTTACTCATCCCACCTGTGCCCCTTTTCTCATAGCCTAGGAGCCAATCTGCGGGAAGCAGGGGTGCGCGGTAGACTAAGGTAGAATGGTAGAAGAGTAGGATCTAAGCCGCAGTATTGTGGTGAAGTGTGAGACTACAAAATATGACTGGCACTTCATTTGCATCAACTTGATATAAACATACCGAAAGCGCCCCCCCTGCTGGATCGGTTGGACCCAATTGCAGCTGTGTGGGTTTGGGGACCCAACTGCTTGTAAAATTGTTTACATGAAGGATGCTTGTACTCACAAATTACCACTTATTGTTAAAAAAATGAAAACAAAACAAAACAAAAAAGCAGAGAAAGATGCAGAAAACTTATGGCAGACTGCATTATTTCTGGGATGGGGTAGGAAGTGGCGTGTGGGGAAGGTAAGGGGATGATATGCCCTAAACTGAATTGGAAAAATGTTGTTGACAATACACAAAGCACAATCAAAAAAAAATAAATGAAAAGAAAGAAAAAGAAAAAGATGGACATCATGGAACTCAGGTAAAGGATGGTGGGAGAGCCATTATGTCATATAGTTGAACCAGTAGATCACCACCAGTCCCAGAAACCTACAAGGCAGTGAATAGGTTCTCCCTGATATTGTGGATGGTAACACCAAATCCCCAGATGAAAGAGCAAGCTGAACACCTTATGTAATATTCTGTTGTATCGGAAACGGCAACTGCTTGTTGCTTACAACTGTAAATCTTCTTAACAGGCTCTAGAATCCGTCCACTTACTTCTCAGGACTCTGTAATTATGATATATCGAATGGAAATAATCGTATGCCATTTCTAGAAATGCGAATATAAAATTTTAACAGGATATAGGGAACTCACAAAATGTGTAATTCCTAAACATAAAAAAGTACTGGGAGAAGTAGAATGCAGTATAGTTATGACAGAGTGCATAATCTGGGGTAGGGTAAAAGAGGAAAGGATAAGCGGGTACTATCGTCTAAACTGAACTGGGAACATGATGTCTGAAATAACAAAACATCAATAAGAGAGAGTTCTTATCAAATACACCATAAAAATAAAAGTCTTATGGCAAAAATAATGTTTTCCAGAGAACAATTGCCTATATTTGCCTTCATTAAAAGTATAAATTCACGGGATGGAGAGATGGCCTAGCAGTTAAGAGCGCCAACTGCTCTTGCAGAGGACCCAGGTTCTGTCCCCAGCACCCACATGGCGGCTGAGAACTGTCTTTAACTCCAGTTCCAGGGGAATCCGAGACCCTCTTCTGACCTCCGCGGCATTGCACGACACGGATGCACAAACCTACATGCAGACAATACATTCATACAAATAAATAAATAAATAAATAAATAAATAAATAAATAATAAATAAAATACAAATGTTTAAACGTATAAATTCACTATTTGTTTCTGATAGAAACATCCTAAGAAATGCTGTCAAATTCTTTTTCTGTTTTGGTACTAAGCTTCACCATAAGATAGATTCACTATATATGAGAGAGAGAGGAACATCTGCCAGAGCCAGGGGACACAATGGAGGCAGGTCGGAGCCGCTGCCTTCGCCATGACCCAAGGTAACCATTGTGAGCTCGCCCGCCAGAAGAATATGAGAAAGCAGAGCGACTCGGTTAAGGGAAAGCGCCCGAGATGATGGGTTTTCTGCTGCCGGCTGCAAGCAGAATGCCCCATCATCTCTACCCCAGGGACTCAGAGATCATGCAGCAAGAAAAGGCAAAGGAGAAGAAGGAGGAACCCAAGTAGCTTTGCGACATCGTGTCCAACCCTCTTGCCCTTTGCCTGTGTGCCTGGAGCCAGTCCCACCATGAGAGATTCTTCCTGTAGTGCTCACAGGTCCCAGCAGGGATGGCACTCCCTTAGCCCTGAGTCTGCAGCCGGTCCCTTTGTGCTTCCTTCCCCTCAGGTAGCCTCTCTCCCCCTGGGCCACTCCTGGGGTTGAAGGAGTTACCTCTTCCCAGTGTTTTTTTTTTCATTCCTGTGGAGCACACCCCAAAGTATTAAAAGTAGCTTTGTAATTCAAGAGAGAGAGAGAGAGAGAGAGAGAGAGAGAGAGAGAGAGAGAGAAGAGAGAGAGAAAACAGTGGCAATGAATTTACATCCTGCTTCTGCCAAGCTACCTCTAAACTTCACTTTTCAAATATTTATTCCCTTCTACGCATATGGGTTCTTTGTTTATACCTACATAATTCCAAATGTAATTTATAGTATTCTCCAAGGCAAAAGAATACTGATCACAGGAAGATGCAAAGGCCTTCCAGAGAGCTCTGTCCTGTCCTGAAGTCACTGAGGTTACAAGTTCAGTGTATACCACACAAGATTTAGCAAATTCCTTACACTTAAGTTTAAACTCTTCATGCTAAAAAAAAAAAAAAAAAAAAAAAAAAAAAAGGCTGTATTTGCTTCCCTTTAAAAGAGATGAACCTATCTGGCTATCACATGGAGAAGAGACATGTGAAATGAACTGTATGGATAAATCTTTCCATAAAATTGCTTCTTGTCATACTACTGAGATGTATAAATCTCTTTTACAGTTTTCTAAGAATGAACTTGTAGTATGGAATTTGAAAATATTTCATAAATCAATGAGCTGCTCTAGTTCTCTTCCATGATATAGAAATGTTATAATAGCAATAAGATCTGTCAAAAATCATTACAGGAGGGCTGGAGAGATGGCCTAGCGGTTAAGAGTGTCGACTGCTCTTGCAGAGGACCCAGGTTCGATCCCCAACACCCACATGGCAGCTGAGAACCATCTTTAACTCCAGTTCCAGGAGACTCAGATGCCCTCTTATGACCTCACCGGCATTGCACGACATGGGTACACAAACCTACCTACAGCCAGTACATTCATACACATAAAAATAAGTTTAAAAATTATTATAGGAAATTTATCCATCCATTCATTCCAGCTATTTTAAAAAATGTATTCAGAACTGTATTCCATGCTGGGAAAGATATACAGTTCTATCAGATACTGACCATACCCTGAAGGGGGGCACAGTCAATTCCATGATGCATTTAAATAAGATGATTAAAGGAAGACCCTACACATGCTTGAAGACAGGATGGCACGCAAGTAGCAAAGTAAATTCTGAAAGGATGGTGAGCCCTGTCAAAGCGTTACTGCAAGAGACTTTTTCCGTGAGAATAGAAAGATGAAAGTGTCCTCTCATCAAGAGCTCAAGAAAATAATAAGATTGTTATGGTCATACAGTTCAAGTTCAAGAGGTACAAGAGGAAATGTAAATGTTGAATAGATGTGAAAGAATACTGTGATAAATCAGACCACATCTGCAGGCCAGCATAAGGAGGAAGAGCTTCTTTATAAGGGAGATGGGCCTGATGGGGCTGGAGAGATGGCCTAGTGGTTAAGAGTGCTGACTGCTCTTGCAGAGGACCCGGGTTCAATTCCCAGCACCCATATGGCAGCTGAGAACTGTCTTTAACACCAGTTCCAGGGGAATCAAGACACCCTCTTCTGACCTCCATGGCATTGCATGACACGGGTGCACAAAACTGCATGCAGACAGTACATTCATACACATATTAAAAAAAATAAGGGAGATGGGCCTGAAAGACAGGCCAGGAATATTGAAAATTCTTAGACTTTCTCATGAGTAACTTTGGGCAAAATCCCAAGTTTTTTCACGTTTTTTTTTTCTTTTTATTAGCTGGAAGCAAATAAATTAGAATTTTTGAGACTACATAAGCAATCGAAATGACAGCATCAAACACTTTTTTAAAATCATGGTACCTTCAAGAAATTATAATCCCTGCTGAGAAAAAAGCTGAGTTTAGGCTTTTTTATGACCTGAGGTCTCAAATAAGAACTGCTATTTATGATCTAGGGATAGTCAGTTTTGAGTTAGCTGCCTTCATCTGCACCACAGGGAATTATCTGTAACTTCAGGTTGTGCTAATATATTTTGTGTTAAAATGATACAGATAGCATAACATCCCATAGATACTAAGGATCCAAACTTATTAGAAATACACAGAAATTCAAAGTAGGTGTCTGGTATAAAGTAAATAAAATGCAGAAAATCATACTGGAAGTCAGTAATTGTTACACATATTCTCTTTCTTTTTTTAAAAAGGTTTTTAGCCGCAATGTGGGTGCTGAGAATCGAACCCAGGTCCTCTACAAGAGCAGTCAGTGCTCTTAACCGCTGAGCCATATCTCCAGCCCTGGTGCACACATATTCTCTTTCTAGAGAGACATTAAAAAGAAAGAAATCAGGGCTGGAGAGACAGCTCAGCAGTTAAGAGCACTGACTGCTCTTGCAGATGATCCGAGTTCGATTCCTAGCACCCACATGGCAGCTAAGAACTGTCTTTAACTCCAGTTCCAGGGGAATCTGACGCCCTCTCCTGACCTCCGTGGCATTGCACGACATGGGTGCACAAACCTACATGCAGACAGTACATTCATATACATAATAAATAAATAAATTTAAAAAATAAATCTTAAAAAAAAGAAATCAATTGTATAGATAAATTATTACACATCCTGTTCAGGAGACGAGTGATAGGATGGATGAATTCTCACGGCATTTTCCTCCATGCAACACATAGTTGAAATGGTAATGGCATCTATTTAAGCATAGGAGTCCTGTTACTCCTAAATTATCAATTCCCCACATACCTGGCTTTCCACACTCCTGATTCAGCAGTCCCCTACAGAAACAGGAAGCAACATTCAGAAGATTATGATTGACTCCTCGGAAGTACAATGTCATTCCCACACAGTGAGAAAGAATACCTTTTCAGAGGCACACAGCAGACATCTTTATACTGACCAGCTCAGTCCTTATAAATGAAGTTTTTGTTTTATTTATGTACCTAGTAATACAAATAATAAACAAAACTAAGTCTATATCTATCCTCATAATTCACTGGAGACTGAGGTCATATTGTACAAATGGAGTCTACCTTCATGAATCAATAGATCTTTTGCCTTAAAGCTAACGCACTTGAATTTCAGAGACTCTCACTTTCATTGACATGGACTTGATTTCATACTAGCACCAAATACATAGGTAAATGTGCGTTAGCTCAAAATAGCCAAATTTTTCAAGCTTTAAATCCTAAGACACTCCCTGAGGATACCATATTAGACTTCTAAGGCGTGTGTCCTTTCCAACATTCCCTCTGAGCTATTTGCTTCCACCATATAAAGTCCCACAGACTCTACCCAACTTCTTCCACAAGACTCATGTGCACGGCTTTCTCCTGGCCACCATAGCCCTATGTCATTACGTGATTATGTTTCACATCATGGGATTCTCATGCAAACTTATGTCTCTTGTTGAAGAGCTACTTTCCATGGAGCCATCCAGAACAATATTCCTCATCTTTTCTGACCTCGGTCATATGTCATTACTGCATCCCTCCAAGGCCTTCAAAGAAAGTCTTTAACATTGTGGAGTATGTCTCCAAACCCAGGCTACTGTGTTCATTCTCAATGCTGGCCTTATAATTATCCATTGTATGCCCTGACTTCTCTCACACACAGACACTCAAGGAACAGAACACACATCTTGATTGGTTCTTTATTCCTAGAGGTTATACAGTGCCTTGCAGGGCCTGGTATTCAATAAGTAGCTGCTGGGAAGCCCCGTATTGGACCTCCTCCAAGGACCTTGACATAGTTCTGCTCTGTCCTTAAGTCACTCAGGTTTAAGGCAGTTGGAAAAAATACTCACTGTTCCTCTCCTTACCCCATACTCAAAGTTTCATTTTCTCTGTGTAAGAAATATCAGCTCCATGCTTTTTCACCCTGACTATTTCCCGATGGGAGGGAAATCATATGCAGTATTATAAACAGTCAAATACGCATTGCCAGAAGTGTCATAGATCTTAAAGATAAAACTACTTTTGCCATATACCTAGACCTCGTTTCATACTTGACTCTAAATATGTATCTTCATATTTACAGACAAGTGTACCTCCCACCAATTTATGCAACAGATGGAAACTATTACAGAGTTCCAGAACTGGTCAGATACAGAGAGTAAGTGTCTGTGAGATGACTCTAAGAGACATATCTTCAATGCAACTTCTACATATAGAATGAATGAATCACTCAGCTCTCACCAGAAAAGTTTTCTTATGCTGCAGATGGTGATTAGCACAGAAACCTATGATTGGCCAATATACAGTGAACAAGAGGTCCTGATTAGGACACATACTTCAAATCTCTGCCTCCTAAGGCTCAGGGATCATTTCAAAGAGAAGGCAGAACGATTGTAAAGACCAGAGTGGGTGGAGGATCACTGGGAAACAAAATCTTTAAGACAGCTAGTCAGACACTCTTATGAACTCACAGAAATGGTGACAGCATTCACAAGTCTTGTGCAAGCTCAAACCAAACAAAAACCCAGTATAGATGTGGGAAAGTGGGTAAGAAATCCCTGTCCAAGCTAAGGAACTTTTGGCAATTTATAGCTTTTTGGAGCAGGAGTCAGGAAGGGGACAGTGTCTTACAGGGATTGGAATCTTGACAGGCCCAATGGATGCATCCACGCTGAAGGACAATTATAGATATATATTATCTATATTTATATATATATATATATATATAATAAAATATATAATATAAAATATATTATATATATAATATAATATATATATAATATATAT
>VZQC01001281.1:616002-640798 GCA_009823505.1 Rhizomys pruinosus
GCTCTTCCGAGCTTGTATATATGTGTGTGTGTGTGTGTGTGTGTGTGTGTGTGTGTGTGTCCTCCACCCTATCCTCCCACCCCACCAGAGCTCATGTATTCTGCCAAACCACACAATTTTTTAAAAAGAAAAAAGCTTTTAATCCTAGCACTTAGGAGGCAGAGGCAGGTGGATCTCTGTGAGTTCAAGGCCAGCCTGGTCTACAGAGTGAGTTCCAGCACAGCTAGAGCTACAGGGAAACTTTGTCTCAAAAAAAGAAAAAATAAAGAAAAAGAAAAAATAAAACATAGATAATATACATATACTCATACAGCAGCAAGGCTGTATGAGTTTGAGGCCAGCCCAGGCTCCATACTGAATACCAGACCAGCTAGAACTACCTAGCAAGACACTATCTCAAAAAATAAAAACCAAAAAAAAAAAAAACAGAAAAAAAGAAGAAAGAAAGCACACCATCAGGGATGGAAAGGTGGCTCAACAGCTAAGAACACCAGACGCTCTTGCAAGGACCTGGATTTGATTCCCAGCACCTACATGGCAGGGGAATCTGAAACCTTCTTCTGACTCCACAGGCTTTGTACAGCATGGGTGCACTTACACACATGTAAGCATGCAAAATTAAAAATAACAAATAAAATACTGAAAAAGAAAGCACATCATCAAGGACTGTGTGGGGTACAGAATTGTTGGGGACCCAGTCACTGCCCATAAACAATGAATGATTATGGAGAATATAAGACTGACATTTGCTTTGGGGAGTAATATAGCTATATAGAATCTATTATGAGGCTGGTTATCATTATAAAATTGTCAAGGAAACACTGTGTGTGATTGAAGAACCCAGGATTGTCATGAAGCTCATAACACATATTAATTACTTGCCCAGGATGGATGTAAGATGAACCTAAAGAAACTCGCCTGGATGGTGAGCTGTGGTTTCATCCACTAAGGCACTGCCAGATGTTTAATTTGATGAAAAGAGATGGACAAACAAAAGGTCATCATGAGCATTTGATGATGACCAAAGCTGGAAAATTAACTTGTTTATGCATTTAGAAAAAAATCATAATAATTGCACAACATAATTTCTTCCACAAGCAAAGGGAAGATTCAAATTTGACATTGAGTGAAAGTTTTCTACACCACAAAGGCCAATTGACATTAGTTTGGCAGGTATCTAACCTGAACATGTTTTGCAGCATAATTGGTATTTCAGTGATCACTTTTACCCAAGTAGCTGAGTAAACTGCTCATTACTTAGGTAAATATGGACAAACCCTTTGAACCCAACAAAAGCAGGAAATATGGGGAAGGGGATGCTGACCAGGTTTCTCCTTTGATAGATTCATCTATTCAAAAGTATGTTAAATAGCTAAACAATATCATGTATTGCTCTAGAAGTAGAAGAGATAAATGTTAATTAAACATAGTCATTTACTACTCAAAGAACCTCAGAGAAAATTTCACTTTGAATTAGTTGCAATGCAATTTAGTAAATGATATAGCAAGTGCTTAAAGGGTCTCCTAATTACCCTCTATTTCTGTAATAAAAACATTGATCAAAACCAAGTTGGAGAGGAAAGAGTTCATTTGGCTTACAGCTCAGTTCATCATCAGGGGAAGCCAAGGCAGAGAAAGAACTCAGGGCAGGAATCTGGAGCACAGCCCATGGAAGAGTGATGCTTACTGGCTTGTTACTCTGGCCTGTGCTCAGCCCACATTTTACACAGTACAGGACCACCTGCACAGTATTGCCCTCCCATATCACCCACCAATTAAGAAAATACCCCACAGACATGTCCACCATAGGCCAACCTAGTTTAATTGTCAACTGGCACAAACTAGAGTTACATAAAAAGAAAGAAGAGAAATTGAAGATTTCTTTTTCCATCAGATTGTCTGTAGGAATGTAGGGCATGTCTGTAGGAAACTGTCTTGACTGATGTTTAATGTGGAAGGTTCACAGCCCTCTGTGGGTGGTACCAACCCTAGGCAGGTGGGTCTGAGCTATATAAGAAAGCTGGCAGCGTGAGCTAGGAAACAAGGCAGTAAGAAGCATTCCTTCATGATTGCTGCAGCAGGTTCCTGCCCTCCTTGAATTTCTACCCTGACATCCCTCAATAATGAAACTTGAACTATGAGATTAAATAAATCCTTTAAACTCTAAATTGTCTTTGGTCATAGTGTTGTATCACAACAACATAAAGTAAACTAGGACAGCAACAGCATAGAAATCCATAGGCCATATCTGGATGAATGTCAAAGGCAGAGGAAATTAAGTGTGCTTCTGAGATTTGTAGTTGCCTGAACCAGAAGGTAAAGGCATGATGAAGTACTAATCTAGTGAGGATTCAAGTGCTTAGACAGAAGTGGAGCCAGAGAAAGAAATGTCAAGGAAGAAGCTTTAGCCACTTTGGAGACCTAGCGTGGGAAATGGGGTTAATTGTAGACATGGACTCATGGAACAAGAAATCTTACACAACCAATCCAACAGGAGAGGGAAGAAGAAAGTCATTAGGAAATTTGGATCGTGACCAAAGCTGCGAATAATGAGATACAGAAAAATCAAGTTTTCTAGGACACTTCTGTGAAAGAGAACAAGCACATCATCTACTTGGTTTCATCTCCCAGATCAAAGCAGAATATAGCCTTCTGGTAAGAGGAAGAACAGAGTTTGTTTCCCATTGGTGGATCAAGCTCAGCTGTGAAAATACTAAAGAGGATAATTCTTAAGAGTTGAGAATTAAGAAAAAAATTATTTTAGATAATTTTTGACAGAAAACATAAAGCAGGGGAAACTAACCTTAAGAATTTAGTTTATTATACGACTTTACTATAGAGACATAAACAAATGTCTGTTGACTCAAGATCAGAGTAACAGACCAATGAAATGGTTCTACCCAAATCTAGTTTAATAGATCTGTGAATGTGTTGAGGTCACTTACAAGAACACAGGGATGACTTATAGGAGCATAAATGACTTAAAGGTAGCTGATAACTCTAAAATCCATCCAAATGAGTGTTAACAAAAGCTTCCTATCTGAAGCATCCTGCACACCTTGCTGAAGCTTGCTGACCCAGAATTTCCTCTCTCCAACACTGTTTATGGCTTTTCTAGTCATAGAAATGGGCCTTGTAAATCATGTAAGATTTAAGAGCTCCTTGATCATTTTCTGTCTTATTTCTTTAGTCTCTAAGTTGCACATACTTCTTGAGTTTTATTGGCCTCCATTTTGCTTCTAGGTAGGAACATTTCAATTCAGAGGAAATACTTCAGAACACCCCTCATGTCTAGAAAATACAGACACAGAAATGGTTCATATGAGTAGGTTTCTCAGTGTTTAGGCCTGGAGATAAAGATTCCATGCATGAAAGAGTAAAAATTATTAAAGCTCAGGTCAGGGTTGTTAAGGGTGTGATAAAACAGCTTTGAATCAGACAAACTTTCCACAAGCTATGTCCTGAATCAGTTTTGATATTACAACTGACCCTTATTTCCACTGACTCATCTGTAATTGTGAGTTTAGCATGGCACTTTCTGTGAATATTTAGTAGGACTAATTGAGATCTCAAGGTTCAATATGACATCCTATACAGGGTAAATATTCAGTGAACATTGAACACTGGTACTTTTCTTGACCATTTTCAGTTAATATCGTTTTATTCATTTGAATATGATTGTCTAGGGTGGGCTGATAGGATGAGTATCGGTATCAAAATTAGAGGAATCATTATAAAAACCAAGAGTAGGCGAACCAAAGCAAGGTGTTCAGTCATGGAGTTGACAGAATAGAAATAGTCACAGATTAATGTTCTCTTTAACTAAACAGGGATTCCAAATGAGGGGAACAATGTAAGACTAGAAAGACAAGTCTTTTGTTGTCAAGTGTTGCAAAGAAGTGGAATCCCTGAAGCCTTGGACTGTGCCAATAGAGGTCATTCAACATGTCCAAGGCTGGCCCTTGGGCATGACCAACTCACTAACCATCCTGAGGCAGGGCAATTACTCACATTTTATGGACAGCTAATTGCTAAAGTAACAGCTTGCTTGAAAGACAGAAGCATACTTTTGGAAGCAGTATTTGTGATGAGGGAGATGCCTGACTAAGCAGATTTTAGGTTAATGAAAAACAGACCCTTCTGTCGTTGTGATCATCTTCTGCCTGTGTTAACACTAAATTGTGTGTATTGCTGAGTGTCCTAAATTTTTACATCAAAAAGAAAGCAGAGAGATGACATTTGCAGTAATTTGGCTGTGGGCTACAGCAACCTAATTAGAAATCTTCAGTGCTTCAAATTCACAAAACTATATTGTAGCGATACCTCTTAACGCTTCATTACAGCACAGGTGAGATGGCTCGGTGCTGTTAAGAGCACTGGGTGTTCTCACAGAGGACCCAGGTGAGATGGCTCGGTGCTGTTAAGAGCACTGGTTGTTCTCACAGAGGACCCAGGTTCAGTTTCCAGTACACATATGGTAGCAGACAATTGCCTATAACTCCAGTTCTGGGGATCCAATGCCCTCTTTGGGCCTCTATGGGCATTGCATACATGTGGTGCACTTACATACATGCAGGCAAAATACTCATGCTCAGAAAATTAAAAAAATAAACAAATAATAAATAAATAATTTCAAAAATCAATTCCAAAAATGCAAATTCCCAAATTGGTAGGTAACACACGTTCTGAGTATAAGTTAAGTATCAAAAGCCCAAGTATAAAAACCTGTAGATCACCAAAAACAGACCAACTGGATCAGTTGCATTCTCCTGTCAACACCTGCCTGGGTTCTAGGTTCTGCACCCTCACCCAGAGCACACTCTGCATTCAGGATTTTCTTTCTTCTCTACCGCACTCACCACCACCCACATCTATGCTCTCACTAGGAGAGTGGTTCTTGAACCTCAGATAGTGTGCCAGAGAATAATCTCTGTATGTAAGATTTGAATGTCTAACTCAAACCCTAAGCATCTTTGGATACATTTCAGAATTTCATTCAACATTTGAAAGTAACTACTGTGCCATGTTAAATCTTCCAAACACATTTTATAAAGTGCCTTTCAAAAAAGGCCATTAAGACTTTTATGAGGACAGCTGATGCTACTTCACGATGTCTCCTCATCGTGAGTAACTGATCTTTACTCATGTCCTTATGACAACTAGTAATACAATATTTAATAAACTCTTTGAGAAATTTTGGAGATTATATATATATATATATATATATATATATATATTTGCTTTTGTATGTTAATACCCCCAAAGATCAGATTGTTTCTGAACCCCTAACTCTAGGCTGTTTTATAGAATAAAGCAAGCAACTCAATACACAGATAGATGTATGAGTGACTCAACTCGGAGTCAAGGTAAATATGATAGTCTTCCTCTTGTAATTCACCTGAGTTATCTTCTTGAAATCCAAATCTTTATCTTTACATCAATCCGAATATGTTGGGATTAAAGCCTCAGCACAGCATGTCCTTGTTTCACTTACCGTGAAATGAGATCTGTGTGCCCAAGTCTCAGCTTGGAACCTGAGATCTAATAAACCAGCAACAGCTATCACAAGCACATTCTTCTTTTCTGCATTTCTATTTTTTTCTGTGAAGCTGGATGTGGAGATTACAATAGTTGGGTGGTAATGGTAACAGGATCAGGAATCAAGGTTACTCTAATTACTCTAGTTACTCAGGGAAGTGAAGGCCAGCCTAGGCTACATGAGACACTGATGGCTCCATATACATGCACATATGGGCAATTTAATTGGACAAAGTGGGATATTGAAGAAAAAATGATGACTCAGAAGAAAGAGGAAGAGGAGGAGGAAAAGAGGAGATGGAAGAGGAGGAAGAGGAGGAGGAAATAAAAAAGAGGAGGAGAAAGAGAAGGAGGAGGAAGAAGAGGAAGAAAAGGAGAATACTAATAAGTTTTGCTGCAATAACAAACTATATAAAACTCTCAGAAGCTTAAAAAATAAACTATTCTAAGTTTTTATCCTTCAGTTCCTGATCCATGGGCTAAATGACAATATGATTCAGCAGCATATCCAAATTCCAAGAGGAACAGTAATAATTAGTGATAGGGAATAAAATAGGTTCAGAGAAACTTTGCTCCAATCTAGCATTACAACATTTGTGCTTAGCCTTCATTAGTCAAAGAAGGTCCTTTGGCCAAGACAGATAATGAGGCAGCAGTTCTACTCCCACAGAGGACTCCCACAACATACACGGCACTGGACAGGAATGAATAATTGTTCCACAGGTAAACAGAAAACAAAGCATTGGCTTATACTATGAAACATGCCTACTTCTAAGTCACTGTGAAGTCCCTTCTTAGGAAATTAGCCCCATTCTTCATGTCAGTGCTCAAGGAGCTAATCACATCGTAAGTCCTAAACCTTTTAGGTTCTGTCTTTTGTTCTATGCTCACCTCCTGGCAATTGGATCTATCTTTACCACTGCTGTGTAGGTTTATCTCTGTCCATTTTCTATTATATTATGGTGTACCTGTTCAGTGTAATCCTGTCCATAATCAGCCAGGCTCTAAATCATTGTTGCCTGGGAGCGAAATCCATCCGATTTCCTGCTTCCGTGCTGTGGGCCAGCACTGCTCCAGCAGACTAGCAATTCAGGCTGTGGAAACCAGGAGGGCCTGCTCTCTACTTCCAATCTGCACTGTACTGTTGCCCGGCCGGCAGCTAAGCCTTGCTACTGAAACATTCTTCTTCACCAGCCACATACACCTACAGGTGTCTTCTACTTGGCAACTGCCAGAGATAGGTGGTGGGAACTTTATTCCATAAATTGGTAACTTGGTGAATCATGCATACCTAGGTGGATAGCCTAATGGGGAAGGCCAAGCAAAACAAGTAGGAGGAAGAGCAAAGAGCACATCAAGATCCTGAAGTCCCCAAGATTAAGGCCAGCAGAACAGCATATTTCCTTCTGTCTGACTCCCTGCACAGAGCTGTCCCTCCTCTGAAGAATGTATGGCTGCAGCTAGACCCAGAGAACACACAGATACCTTTAACCATCCTAGGCAAAGAGCTCTGGGTGTGAAAGTGTCTCTTGATTTTGTTCATACACAGTACCCAGACAATATCTTACATCTTTCCTCTTGGCCCATAAAGTCTAGGTATTTACTATCCTCTTTCATAGAAAAACTTTAATCAGTACTTCCTCCAAAGGCAACATCCCTTTTAAAAAGTGAATTTTAAAATTGCTTCTGAAAATGGTCCCAAAGACTCACTATGCTTCATATTCCACCTGCTTCAATCGTTAGGAAAGAATATGAAAGGGATTCCACCCAGGGCTGCTGATTTCTTTTTCATTTTCTACATGCCCCAGGGGGAATACCTCCAGGGCTGTGGAGTCTACTTTTTTGTTTGTTTGTTTGTTTATTTGGTTGTTTGTTTGCTTTTCTAAGTACTTATTGAGACACAGAGTTAGAAAATGAAGTGGTGAGGAGCAACAGGGTTTTTATTCGTAGGGTTTGCTAAAAGCAGTTTCCTCTAGATTTGTTTAGGACCCACAGTAGAACTGCCCATGAAAGCAAAGAACGACACTATCCCACCCCAAGGCACTCCAGCTTGCTGCTCTTCTCTGATTTCTTGTCTATCGTTGACAAATATACACCCATGTACTGATCCTTCTTGTTTTCTTCCTGTCTGAAATACAGCATGGATGTATGGACACTGAATTCAGTTTTACTCAGGCATTTCCTTGGAGAAGTGTACACTTATGGGAACTGCAGCTCAGTGGCTTCAAGACTACATTGTGCTATTGCTACTTCTTTTTGTGATGCTGGACCATTGGCTTACTGCCTGGTTTTCTTATTAGCTAAGTATAGGAGTTTGTATTTCATAGTCCTCGAAATTATGAACTTCGATGACCAACCCTTATTGTGTGAAGGCCAAGAGTTTTCAGACAAATAAATTCAGCTCAGAGCTCAAGAGGTCAGAAAAGATGTTTACAAAAATAACTAAAATACAAGTGCAGATAAAATGACATAACCACTCAGAGCTGAGCACAATAGTTTTACCTTTGCTAAATCCCCAGGACCACAGCATCTGGATTGGAATTGTATACATAGTTGTTGGTACAATGAACTTCATTTCATGAGAAAGGTCAGGAAATATGAAATAAGAAGTCCAAAGGTCAACCACATTTTATAGATAGGAAAGCCAGAGCTGATCCCTGGAAACAGAAAGGCTAAGTAAAAGCCTATGAAATGGCTCAGCGTGTAAAGGTCCTGTTGGGCCTGATCGGGCAGGAGGAGAGAACCAACCCCTGCAGACTGCCTTTGACCTCTACCTCCACATACGTGCAGTGGCACAAGTGCATGCAGGCAAACACACACACACACCACACACACTCACTATATATATATTATATATATATATATATATATATATAATTAAATTCTCAAAATGAAAGACTGGTTCATATCATGGATTGTTGTCTAAATGACAGAACTAAAATGGCTGAATAGTATGATAAGTATCTCAAATTATAGGAGCTATGGATTAAAGAGGTTGCTCACTGGTTAAGAGGACTAGCTGCTCCCCCAGAAGACTGGGATCTATTCTGGGCTCCCACATGGTGGCTAACAACCATCCATAACTTCAGTTCCAGGAGATCCAATGTCCTGTTCTGACCTCTGCAGACTTTGCATGATGCAGGTGCACTTACCTACATGCAGACAATCCACTTATATACATAACAAAAATAATAAATAAAATATTTATTAAAAAACTAAAAAGTGAGGGAACTCATGGGTGGCACTGTAAATGTCACCAAATATGCCTAGCTGGAAAAATCATGGACCGTAGGAAAACCCTATCAGTCATATCTCTAGAAAAGTGAAATTTCTTACTGGATGCTAAATATGCATCCTTATGTTTACAGACAAGTATACTATATACCACTGGTCAAAGAAGTTTCTTTTTGCAACATATGGCAGCTATTATAATTCCACGACTAGTCACACACAGAGAATGAATATTTGTCTGAGATATATCCACCCCTAAGTGACACATCTGCATTGAAACCTCTATGCCTAAGCCTCGTGTACATAGTAGAACATGACTTAGAGAGAATACTAATATATCTGGGAACTCTTACCAGTGAAGCTTCCTCATGCAACTGAGTGAAGCACACAGAAGGCCACAAATGGACAAGATGTGGAGAATAAAAAGCTGCAAAGTGTGTGTGTCCCTGGAAAGGACTCCTAGATTAAATCTCATCCACCCATGTCTTGGGCACCACTGTGGAAGAGGGGTCTAAAGATTGTAAGATCCAGGGATGGTGCATGAACATAAAGAAATAGAGGCTCTCAGGCCTCTGAGAACTTGCTCCTATGAATTTATAATAGTGACAACATGCACAAGACCTCTGCAAACTCAATCAGATAGAAACCCAGCATTGAACTGGGGCAATCGTCAGCAGGCTCCAAATTTAGCCAAGGAACTGCTGGCAACTGACTACTGCAGGGTGAGGGAAAGTAGATCTTTACAGTAGTGATTCTAGATAGCTGACTAGATTCCAGTGGATGAACTTACACCAGGGTACATCTGGGTAAAAATGCTTGACTCTAAAGGACTTAACATGTATAACAGAATGCATGAAATCTAGTAGGGGATGTTGAGGAGGACATAGATGGGAGAGGGAGTCTAAATATGATTAATATCTATTATACGAAGTAAACAAAATACAATAAAAATATACATAAAAAGGAAATTCTTAGGTGTCACAATAAGATAACTACATAGTTAAATCACTCTAGTGTATCTGATACACTGTGGAAGACACTAGATTTGACTACTGGGATCCAATGAAGAAAAAGTCTAACATTACAAATAGGGTGGATAAAATGTTATACACTAAGGGGTGTATATACATCACAAAATTAGTTCTCACAGTCTGGATATTTCAATGTCCAAGATCTGGATACAAAATTTAGTATCTAGTGACAGCTTGCTTTCTAGTTTATGAGTATTTTCACTCTCTGTCCACGGTGGAGAGAGCACAGTTGGTTCTCTCTCTCTCTCTCTCTCTCTCTCTCTCTCTCTCTCATTTTTGACATTTTGAGACAAGGCCTCACTGTAGCTCCAGTTGGCCTGGAACTTGCTATGTAGACAAGGCTGTCATCTTCAATCTCACAGAGATCAATCTGACTTTGTTTTCTGAGCCCTGGGATTCAAAGGCATGTGCCAACATGCATGGCTTGGGTATATTACTAAGAGCATCAGTTGCCTTTATAACAGCTCTGGTCCCAACACCTAACCACTCCCCCAAGTATTCACCTCTTAATACTATCACTTTTGAAGGTTAGAGTTTCAATACATGACAGGAATCGTTTATGTTAAGCAAACGTTAAGAGAATTTATATGGGGCTAGATAGATATCTCAGTGGTTAAGAGTGCTTGCTGTTCTTGCAGTGAACCTGAGTTCAGGTCCTAGAACCCATAGCTGAAGGCTCACAACATTCTGTAACTCCAGCCCCAGGGAGTCTAACACTCTCTTTTAGCCTGGACAGGCCTACACACACACACACACACACACCCACACACACACACAAACATATCAGATAAATAATAAATCTTTTTTTTAAAGAAACTATATTTCCTTATCAACAGTTTCAGAATAGGGTTTGAGCTACATTTTCTATGTGTCTATGGAGGCTCTGTATGTCTATCTTTGGTTATGAAAGAAAACCCACTTGCCTTAGCTCAAAGAGAAAATTCAGCTTAATAAATATTCTCAAGCATTTCTTGCAGGCTTTGAATCATGGTATGTCTTAAACTTTCAAAGTTAAAGAGGGAAATGTCTTACTTTCAAGTAACAACATTTTTCACTGGATGACGTGCACAATTTAAGAATTAGCAGATTTACAATGCAAAGGTATCTACCAAGCTTCTCTGCCACAGGCTGACTTTATCATGCAGAGTACCTTCCTTTCTAAGACTCAATTTCCTTGAGGAATAGATGAAATGGAGATATTATTTCCTATTTTCCTTAATTGTTGTTGGATATAATGATAATGTATCCTACAGTTTGACAACTTTCCTGTTGTTTGCCATAACACTATTAATAAAATTAGAGTGACAGATATGCCTTTTGTTTTATAACATTATTTACTAGTAACAATGATTTTTCAAAGAAAGAAAGGTAGAAATAACATAAAAATATTTACTTCTCAGTGTTCAATGTTTAAGAATACCAGCTGCTCTTGCCTAGAACTGCATTTGATGCCCAGTACCCACATAGATTTGGCTCTAACATCAACCTGACACTCATATGGCTTTGGGTAAATCATCTCATTTCCTTCTTTTTCATCTTCTTCACTTTTAAGTGTAAAATGTATTTCCTTTTACTACCTCATATAGCTAGTCTTCAATTTGTTTAAGAAAGTAAGCGAAATGTAAATTATAAAAGTTTAGTTTCCATCCTTTTCCATGTCAGTATGTTTCAGCCTCTTCAGTGTATAGACTGCCATTGTTGGACCACCCAGGTTGTAACATAGAGGCCAGTGCAGGAAGATCAAGACAGGATTTGGTGCTTACTGGACCTCATTTGGGTAACCATGGGAAGAAAGACCCCAGTGTGGAGTACAAGGGCAGGATTGATGGCTTGGGCTTGCCAAGGAGGAGCCTTCAAACACTTCCTTAAGGAAAACATGACATCTAAAGCCAAAAAAAAAAAAAAAAACTTCTATTCCTTTGAGCATGTGGAAATCATTAACTTAGTTTTTTTTTTTTCAGACTTGAAGTAAATGAATGTTAATGGAATCACCAAGTGATTCTTACAAGCATGTACGACAGACACAATGGGGAAGAGACAGTAGTTGGATTTGTCATTGGATTAGTGACTCAAATATCCTCTCTCTTGCTTAAACATCATCTCCTCCCCCCAAAAAAGAAAAGGTCAGGTGTGGTTGCGCATGCCTTTAATCCTAGCACTTGGGAGGCAGAGGCAGGTGGATCTTTGTGAGTTCAAGGCCAGCCTGGTCTACAGAGTCAGTTCCAGGACAGCTGGGGCTACAGGGAGACCCTGTCTCGAAAAAAAAAAAAAAAAAAAAAAATCATCTCCTCTAGGGAATTGTGCTGGGTACTGAAGCTCTCTTCCACTAATTTTTGCCACTTTCCATTTCTTTCCATGATAATATGCTCAACATTAAATAGCATCATGCTAGGGTTTAATGTAGAGCAATATAATCCCTCCCCACTGAAAGCTGAGTTTAAATTTGACCTAGTAAGCCATAGATTGACACATAACCTTTCTCCTCATTAATCTCTGGCAAAAGATTAGAATGGATTTGAACCACATTATGCCTAAGATAAAGAAATGACAACTTTCATGAGTCTAATAATACAGTGAATTCAGAAAATTTCAGTTACATTGTGGAGTCTGAAAAGTCTTCCTGCTTTGATGTCTAACAGCTCGTGACATGAGAGAGATGTGGCTTTTATTAATAATACCATTGTCCTTGTTACATACAATCCCACTAATGATATGACAAGCAAGTCTATATGCATATTTAAGGTTTTGTCCCATTATTGGAAAACCCATATTCCTGTGTAGGAATTTCTGCCTCT
This sequence comes from Rhizomys pruinosus, assembly GCA_009823505.1. Classification (NCBI taxonomy): domain Eukaryota; kingdom Metazoa; phylum Chordata; class Mammalia; order Rodentia; family Spalacidae; genus Rhizomys; species Rhizomys pruinosus. The sequence continues at coordinate 628,598 of VZQC01001281.1, forward strand.
CACTATTACATAATGATATTACTTGACAAATAAAATATGGAAGTGAGAAATGGCTGAAAATCACTACAATATCTCTATTTTGTTCATCTTACAAAAGCAGAGTTAAAATTTTAATTTAGATTAGTGAGTAGAAAAAGCAATTCTGAATCACAAAGTCTTGATTCGTTTCTTTTTTTAATCATATTTCTATTAAATTTTACAGTTACATATATTGTATCATTTCATTTCAAAGTGGCTATATAACTATGCATCATTATTATGCCTTACAATAGCAGAGGTACTATCCTAATGTTGATTCTTTTCTTAACATCACTATTATCTTTGCAACACACAGCAAGATGTTTATAATTATCTTGCCTACTTCATTGGTTGGTGATGAGCATGAAATTAAGTTTTTAAAAAGAATGCTTTATACATATTAAAATAGTGTACAATGCAAAGTGATTATCACTAGCTGTGATAGCCAATCCTTGAGTTATAGCACTCAGGAGGCAGAGGAAGGTGGGGCTCTATGATTTTGAAGACAGCCTGGTATAAACAGGAAATTCCAAACTAGGAGGGTTACAAAGTGAGACCCTGCTTACAAAAAAAAAATTACTATTACAGAGAATAACACATTATGAGGTTGGTTCTTTTCGATCTTCTTCCTTAGCCAGGAAAAAGTTCTGGAGCTCAAACTCCATAAAACTATATTTGGAGGAATTAAGACTAAGGTCCCTTCTAGATCTAACATTAGGTCAGTCTAAGAGCATTGGACATTTCATCTAGGATATTTTAAAGGAATAAAGCAATTTCCTAATCAAAAAATCTTTTCAAAAGGGAGCAGGTTAAACCTCTTCTATGAGTCATTTCACAGCTGGAGGACACTGTCTAATTTTATTTTCAGCCATCACCAATCAAGGAAGAAAGGGAAATATCTTCAGTTAGAACTTTAAAAAAAATCCTTAACAATTCAGGCTAGCAAAAAATATCTATGGTTTAGAAAAATCACTCATTTCCATGAGATTTGGATGATCAAACTGTCCACTAACTTCAGACATTTTAAGAAAAAAAAATACTTCAGAATAATTTTCCAGGAAAGCATGTAAATGGAGTATTGTGACCCCTGCCTTCAAAAGACTATAAGAAGACCTTAAATAACCTTTCAAAATTCACTATAGGCTTATTATAGTAGAACTGTCATCAACTTTTGTTTTCTAATTTATTCTTTAAATAATTTTTATTAAATTTTGTGAATTTCATACAATATAATTTGGGCACATTTAGGCCCCTCCCCTATCTGTATACCTCCTTTAGCTACCTCACTGGATTTCATGTCTATGTTAAGGCTGATCAAGGCAAGTTTTGGGCCCCAAAATGTCCTTCAGTATGATTCTGTCCATTGGAGCCTGATTAACTTATTTAATACCGCATCCTTAGAGAAAACCATCAGTATCTCAGCAGTAATTGGCTGTCAATAGTTCCTCAGCTAAGGTTGGGACTCTCACTGACTTCCCAAGTTCTATGCTGATATTTTCTTTGCATGAGCTTGCATGGGCCTATCACATGCTATTACCCTTGCTGTAAGTTCATATGAAAAACTCATCTTTTTCTTAAGGCAACTCTAACAGGTCATAAGGCTCCCACTAAGAACATTTAAGAACACCATGCTTGATCTGATAGGTAACACAATGTCTAGAAAGTTATGACTTTCAAAGACCACAGAGTAATTCAGCAGAAGTATTAAACTAGGTACTGATTAGAACTTCCATTCTGATACTATTTTCCTACATAATGTCTTTAATAGCAAAAGACACATTTTTGCAAGATTCATATTCATCCTTCATAAGTGACTTAAAAGTATCAAAAACTCGACATCTTTGTGTTTACTGAGAAGTTCCTTTTCAAGTTGTGTAATATCTATTGAAATACTACCTGCTATGTGAGTATAGAGATAATTGGTTGATAGAGCAATCATGCCCATTGTAGAATTCAACAGACCTTGCATTGAAGGCTGTGGGCAACCAGAAAGTGCTAAATTTAAGCATTTTCCATCTCAGCTTCTCCTATCTACATACCCATATTTGCCATTTAAAATGGAAATACTAGGAAGGAGTCTAGAACTTTCCATTAGTTTGCTGAATCATGAGCCTCAATCCAAGTCCTATGATAACTACAAACGTAAGTTATCTGTGACCTTGAGACTCCTTGGTTGGTCCAGTTCAGTATTCTGCTATCTTCCAAGTACTTCAGCCTTTAGCACAGAGAAACAATAGCATCTATCCATACTTGTTACAGTCTTTTCTCCAAAGGGTCAAGCCTGGAAAGTGACATAACTTTCTACAAATGCATCACTCTTCTCATGGCTAAGATAAATAGGTAGGTAGGTAGATAGATGTATAATAGATAGATAATAGACAAAGATAGATAGATGATAGACAGATGATAGATAGATATAGATGATAGACAGATGATAGATAGATAGATAGATAGATAGTTAATAGACAGATATGGGTAAGTAGATGATAGACAGATGATAGATAAAGATATATTTGCTGTCATTGCTTCATGTTCATAACCAACAATACCTTGAATTTCTAGTTGTTATTGGGTAAAGAATTATGTACTAGTCTACAACAGTTTGTATAGCCATGTTCTTTCCTGTTGTAATCATTTTAACCAACTTGACAGTTGAGTAACTATGTGTAATTTCATTGAGAGTTAATCCATAATATCTATTTCATCATTAAAAATATTGAAAAATTCTGTGAGATTTTTTCTATTCTCATTAATAAGCCTGAAGAATTTCTGTTCTTGATTATCCCTATGGTCCCCAAGATGTGAGAAGCTGATGCTCAGTGTGAGTTCCTAAGTACTTCACTGAAATATACTCACAAAAGGAGGGAAAATATTCATGAGGAAGAAACTGGAGCATTCAGGACTTATTTACTTTTAATTAGACTATACACTTCCAGGTGAAACATTTTCTTGATTACATTTTGTGGGAGTGATAATTCATTTTTAACTCATGGTGAGTCAAGTGTACATTTCAAAGAAATGTTAAAATCTTCCCTCATAAAACTTGAAAAGTTGGAGGACCCTGACATTTGAAATGTCCTTGCCTCCAACTACATAGGTTGCTTAATAATATATTATATATATATACATATATATATGTAATATATAATATATAATATATATATGAGGCACATACCATATACCATTGGAATTCTGGTAAAAAAAGAAATGACTGAACCTTTAAAGTAGTTATTCACCAATATTATTTCAAAGTCCTATGGTCCCATGAAGGCACTCTCCACAACCCCAGGAAGATAAGTCACTTCTTCCCAGGTCTGTACTGATCACCTAACAAGCTAATCTATATTCCTTCCAATTATTTGGGGAATTTCAACGTAGTTTCTAGATCAAAATTAAATATAGCCTAAGTCTCTGTAACTTAACACAAAGGTTCATCTTTCTGGACTTTAAAAAATTATAGGTGTTTGTCCTATTCAGTGTGGTAGCATTTATTTTGTGTGTTTATTAATTCCTTCTATAAATAATTCAGTAGAATTTGATTATATAGGCACTTTGTGCCAGGTACAAAACCAGCAGCTACAGTTAGTGAGTGATAAAGAAACCAGTGCTCTTTCCTAAGAGCTGAGGACTGTGGTTGAAAATTTCAAATTTGGCAAGTGTGCTAATAAGGGATATTTGTGCCTGTGAGCTGTACAGAGAACAAAGAGAAATAAAGAAAAATTGTCAGGGAACAGTGGCTCCCAGGGGGATGTTATGTTGAAATAATGTAATATAACAGAATATCATAAACCTCATCAGTGAGATAAAGAACATTGCAGTGTTTCAGGCATAGCCACGAGGCACAGAAGATCATAGGGGTAAGTGAGCTCCTAGAAACTGAAGGATAACACATATGCTGAGGGGGGCAAGAAGACTAGCCAAACACTGAGCTCAGGAGTGAAGAATTGACTTTTATTTGGGTCAATGTACTGGAAATTTAATGTAGTAGGATGACACATCATCTATGCATTTTAAATGGAAATTTGTTTGATGGAAGAGCAATGGGAAAGGTGAGAGAGAGAGAGACTATGAGAAAAAACGTCTAGAAATCTTTGGCTAACATGAGACCTAGATTTAAAAGGCTGTAGGAAATAAGGCCTTGAAGTAATTTGAGAACTGTGAAAGAAAAACTATAGGTAGAACACAAGGACACTAAAGGGGGTATTAAAAAGTCTTGATCAGAAACAGACTCTGATCACCTTACAAATAAAAGCAAATATAATTGACCACATGCTAAGCCTGCAGACATCCACAGATGCACTTTGCATCTTTCCCTCTCGATCTTCTACCAACATTTTAATGATTGGAAAAAAAGCAGCATGATAAAAATTCTTTAGCAAACAAAATATCCCCAAACCCCATTAGACAGTGTGTAATGAAATGTTACAAATGGAGGATTACAAGAAAAGTGTATAAATGACCCCAAATCCAGAGGGAATCAACACTTCTTTCTCAATTATATTCAAGTTTAATAAAAAATTTAATAAGCTCATACATTCCTGCCAGCTTTGGATTGGACCACTACTGATCAATCTCATTTATTTCTGGGAGAGAAAGAGGGACTTGGAAGGATCTCAGAGCAGCATGTGCATGGTAAAGCTGGTGAGTAATGACACAGTGTGGCTGTTAATGTAGAATTGATAGAGGAAACAGCCCAGAGAGCCTATCCTTTGCTCTGCATATCAAACTGTGTGTTTCTCCTCCAAAATCCCATTAACACCTCTTGTTCTAACAACTGGGCTTTGGGCTTCCTGTCATCTCAAAGGAGAAAAAAAAAAAGAAAAGGCTGTTTATTTTTTCCTGTGTATATGATTCTAAATATAACTCAAAGCTTTGACTTTGTAAAAGAAGTTTTGTCACAGGCAACTTCATGATTGGAAGGATGACCTTACAGAGAAGCAGGGCTGTCTCACTCTGCAGTGGGTCATCACTGAGGGATCAAGGGAGATGGTTATGTTATCATCTGTAACAATGGACCAGAGGACAGAACTTGAACCTCATTCAGGACCATTATTAGGAGGATTTCTGCATCAGGGCAAATTGTGGTTGAATTAACTCTGAAAGTTTCTTACAAATACAAATCTTTGCTTCCCTGGTTTTTATTTTCATTTTCCATCTCCCTTTTTTACTCTTCATCTCTCATTTCATTTGATACTTTGACTATATTCACAAAATTACTTAAATATTCTTTATGGAGATGTTAACATCAATGCGACATAAATAAAATGAGGAAATAAGGGCAAAGTAAAGAATACCACGTTTAGAGAAAGGTTGGTATTCAAAATAGGAGCCAAAACTTGGCCTACAGTTACTGCAGGTGAGCCATACATTTTGCTTGTCGCTCTCTAGTAGCCAAGGTGATTTGACTATAAATCTTAGTGGCCAAATGAAAAGAACCAGTATGAACACCACAGAAAATTCAGTCTTCTTGGTGCAAAGAATAGGCTGGTTTCTTCAGAAGAAACAGGACACCGTGTTTTGATCTTTTAACATGTTAAGAGATTTTTATGAAGTCCAGACCTTGTGAAATGATGTATCAACTTTATGCTGAAATTTCCCCTACAGTTATCTCCACACAATAGCTCTCATAAATATTAAGATTCTAAATTGCCTATAATGCCATGATATAATCAACTGATGAGTAAACAATTTGAAACTGAATTGTTTCGTTAGACTTTTCTGCATCAATATATATGGTCATTTTATACAAGTTATTCATTGATTTAACACACACATATGAATAAATATATGTATATATGTCTGTGGTGGATTTGGTTTCCCTGTTCCAATAAACAGTGATTTTCTTCTTCTCCATTAGTAGAAGAGGTTGTTTGGTGAAGAAGATAGTCAAATGACAGTATTTTATTTTAGGTTATTGTGCTATTGTTCAATGATATGAATTATCGCTATTTGAATGATTGAAATATAAGCATATATAAATGTGTATATGTTCATGTGTATGGTTGTATAGATATATATGTGAATATTGTAAAGAGTTTATTCACATTTCTCTATATAAATGGCCCGCCGGGCGTGGTGGTGCATGCCTTTAATCCTAGCACTTGGGAGGCAGAGGCAGGCGGATCTTTGTGAGTTCAAGGCCAGCCTGGTCTACAGAGTGAGTTCCAGGACAGCTGGGGCTACAGGGAGACCCTGTCTCGAAAAGACCAAAAATAAATAAATAAATAAATAAATAAATAAATAAATATAAATAAATGGCCCAATAGGAGCTGTGATATAATAGCTCTACTAGGAAAATATTTCGAAAATTAGCAGAACATAAAGACAGAGAGAGAGAGAGAGCTATTCTTTTTATATGTTTTTTTTAATTTTTTATTTATTTTTTATGTGTATGAGTGTACTGTCTGCATGTAGGTTTGTGCACCCGTGTCGTGCAATGTCACAGAGGTCAGAAGAGGGTGTCTGATTCCCCTGGAACTAGAGTTAAAGACGGTTCTCAGCCGCCATGTGGGTGCTGGGGATCGAACCTGGGTCCTCTACAAGAGCAGTTGGCGCTCTTAACCGCCAGCCCCAAGAGAGAGCTATTCTGAACAAATCCTAATTAAAGTTCTTAATCAATTTTCAGCTTCAGCATTTACTGCTTTTTCACCTTGGGTGAAAATTTACAGTCATCTCTGTATGATTGTAAATATTGCTTCCCAGTTTGTTCTGAGGCTTAAATAAAATAATATAAAATAATGTACTTTGCAAATCATTAGAATAGGTAAAGTGTTATTATATCTATAGTTCATACAAGAAATAAAAACAAATGTTAAAAGCTTTTGAATTCTCATAACCAAGTGAACAAGATTTCCTAATGGGGCACAATGCAATTGAAACAGACACAATTGTTTCTTTCTCTGGAGATACTCCATAATGGTTTCAGGGTACAAAAGAAAGAAGAACATAAATAAGAGAAAAAGGCAGTGGTAATTTTTTTACTTTTCTGATTATTTCTGAAAAAAATGTTCTTTTCTAAGGACAAAAAATTATTGGGAAAAAATCCCAATAGGGATTCTAATTTTAGACACTAGTAAAAATAATTTTAACACCAAAAGGTGGAATGAGAAGAAGAAGAAGAAGAAGAAGAAGAAGAAGAAGAAGAAGAAGAAGAAGAAGAAGAAGGAGGAGAAGGAGGAGGAGGAGGAGGAGGAGGAAGAGGAGGAGGAGGAGGAGGAGGAGGAGGAGGAAGGGGGAGGAGATGGAAGAGGAGGAAAAGGAGGAGGAAAAGGAGGAGAAAAATAAATGTTATGAAAGTAAATTGTTTATGATAATACAAAGTTGAAGTTCTATTGGCAGTGGTCAGAAAAACTGGACTGGCAAAGAAAAAAAAGTTTTAAATAACTAGGTGTTACATATAACAAATTTTTTGTTCACAATATTATTCAAAGGTATCATTTAAAGGTAAAATTTTGGACTGGATTTCATGTCACCATCATTTTAGATTCCTATATACATAGCTCTGTGAGTTGCATTTCCTTCATGAAGTCGTTCTTGATGCCAGACTTTGTTTGCTCCCTCTTCTCTGAAATGTGAGATACATGAGATACTCTCACCCATCCCCAATGATTTCTAATGAATTGTGCCTGTCTTCACATATTTGTAAATATTTATTTATTCATTGACCCAAACACTTTATTATACCTATTACATTTTAGGTACAATCTTTGAATATATAAAAGACAACTGTCTGGGAGAAGAGGAAAATATAAACATGTTGGTTTAATTAACATACAGATGCACTGAGAAATACATAGATTTAGTAGATACTCAAAGTCAATTCTACTTGCAGTGCTAAGATATGTTGGAGTATTATGTGAACGAGTAGGCATATACATAGCAGGAAATATTTTCAAAGTTCAGTGCTAGCCTAGGAGAAGTGGAACATATCTGAGAATAAAATAAAAAATCAGGTATTGAGTGAGAAACGTGCACTGTAGACAATGCATGTAGTGGTGGAGACTGTTGTAGGAATGCTGGGTGGAAATAGAAAAGGGTTATTTAAGACACTTTGAATGTCATACTCAAAAATTTAAGCTTTATGGAGTTATATGTTGATATCAATATCTGACAGTATGACACAGAGATGGACTATATGAAATTGGTGTTGTGAAAATTCAAGAATCCTGGGAAGAAATTACTCAAGATAAAAAGTAGGATTAACTAAGAGAGCAATCTGATGTTAGAAGCAGTTCAAAGCATGCCACATGTCTAATATAGAGAGCCAGGTTGTGCATGTTGTGTTTGTGTGTTTGTGTGTCTGTGTGTGTCTATGTGTGTGTGCATTAACATATGATTTTCTGTGTGAATGAGAAACAAATCAGTCACTTAGGAAACTATTAAAGTAACAGTAGACATGGGAGATAGTTATAATCATATATAAGCGTTTTTAAATAGAAGCTAGATGTCTAAGAGTGGGATGAGTTATTTCTTCTTTCAAATGAGCCACCTGGAGCAGCTGAGTGGGAGGAGCTAAGTTTCAGGAGACCAGGTGCAGCTGAGTGCTTGACTTAAGTGAGTATGTGTTTCTTTGTCATTATTTTGTTACCAAGCCCAATAAAAGGCTCTAGTTTGAACTGGGATTGTAAAACTCTGTTCTTGCATTGCCTTAAGTAACCTGGAAGCAGCAGAGGCTGGGTGGGGTTGGGGAATGCTGCACAAGTGGTTGCTAGACTGTGGGCACTTCCTACTCCAAAGGAAAATTCCTCTGCAACACAAACTGTGTTATTAAAAGAGGAACAAGCAAAAACAAGTACACCTAGATAGTTGTTAAATCTCTTTGAATGATCATTATAACATCTTGATGGTGGTCACCAGAAACAAAGAGTAGAGAAGGAAAAGAACACCTGAAAAGTACAGACCTTCCACCTGGGAGATCAGATCAGAAGATTTCGAGGAACCCAAACGATGCCATCTCAACAGCAACTCAATACTAAGGCCTGGAGCTTAAAGTACTTGGGCTGAGAAAACATATATAAACCATAACATTTGGATGAATTTAACACCATATAATGTCAGTTAGGAGACCCTGGAGAGTAGATAAATATTAAGACAAAGTTTTAGATAAAGTATCAAAATAAAAAGAAAAGTCCTGTGGAAATGCCTTCGAAATATGTCAAAGACTGAGCTACAAATAAATGAATTAGGAATAATGCCTGAGACGAATGAACAAAGTCAATTACCCTATGGTATCAAGCCCAGTAAGAAAAGGGGTATAAATATTGGAAGAGTCAATGGTGGTGGATGAACACAAAGAATGTGTATTTTCCAGACACACAAAGTGGGTGCCCATATGAACTCATATTAATTCTGAACACATCTTTAAGAACACGCCAGAGAAAAATCCCAGCATGGATGGTGGAAGTGGACAGGAAGCCCCAGGATTAGCTGGGGATCTAATGGCAATTGAAAGTGCTGGGAGGTATAGATGGGTCACGTGGTAGACTCATTTAGAGGTTATTTATTTATTTATTTGTTTATATTTTTTATCAAATCTAGACCCGTGTCTCCCCCCATCCCCCCACCCCACCAGAGCTCATGCATTTTGCCAAACATACTTTTCATCTCTTTCTCAGTCTTTCTCAATATTCTCCATGTAGAAGTTGACTGTTTTGAGCAGAAGTTCACTATTTCAGTCAGTTCTTTGATGCAGTCCTTTCTGTTGTTGTTCTTCTTCTTCTTCTTCTTCTTGCCAATATGCATCACTCCCAACAGCTTTGGACAAAAGCTCAAGGGGCCTTGCACAAGAAATACTTATAACTAGGTAATTGGCACTAGCATCCACAGATGAGGGATACCATTCGTCATTTGTTTTTTGGGGACTGTGTTACTTCATTAAGCATGATGTCCTCTAGCTCCAGCCATTTTCCTCCAAAGCTCATGATATCGTCTTTCTTCACTGCTGCATAGAACTCCATTGTGTATATGTGCCACATTTTCTCTATCCGCTCATCAGTTGAGGGGCATTTTCGTTGGTTCCAGCTCTTTGCTATTGTGAAGAGAGCTGAAATAAACATGGCAGTGCATGTATCTCTACTGTGGGGTGAGTCTTGAGGGTACATGCCCAGGAGTGGTATGGCTGGGTCTGGTGGCAAGTTCATTCCAAGTCTTCCAAGGGTTCTCCACACTGCTTTCCATAGTGGCTGCATGAGTTTACATTCCCACCATCAGTGGATGAGTGTTCTCCTTTCCCCACAACCTCTCCAGCACTTGGTATCATTTGTTTTCTTGATCCTAGCCAGTCTTATTGGAGTAAGATGATATCTTAAAGTGGTTTTGATTTGCATTTCCTTAATGATTAGTGATGTTGAACACTTCTTAAGATGTTTCTCAGCCATCTCTAATTCCTCACTTGTGAAGTCTCTGTTCAGGTCTTTGCTCCATCTATTGAGTGGGTCATTTGTTTTCTTTCTTCTCTGTTTCTTGAGTAGTTTATATATTCTGGAAATCAATGCTTTGTCAGATATATCTGCAGTGAAGGTTCCTCCCACTCTGTGGGATTTCTTTTCACTTCCTTGATTGTTTCTTTGGATGTACAGGAGCTTTTGAGTTTAATGGGGTCCCATTTGTCAATTGTTGACCTTATTTCTTGAGCAGCTGCTGTCTGATTTAGGAACTCTTTTCCTAAGCCTATGTCTTGTAGGCTGCTGCCAACTTTTTATTCTATCATCTTCAGAGTTTGGGATTTCACATTGAGGTCTTTGATCCATCTGGAGTTGACTTTTGTACAGGCCGAGAGGTAGGGGTTTAATTTCATTCTTCTACAAGTGGTGATCCAGTTTTGCCAAGACCACTTGCTGAAGATGCAGTCTTTTCTCCATTGTGTCTTCTTGGCCCCCTTGTCAAATATGAGATGGTTGAAATTGTATGTGCTCAGGTTTGGATCTTCGGTTTTGTTCCATTGGTCAACAGGTCTGTTTTTGTGCCAGTACCAGGCTGTTTTTATGACTATAGCCCTGTAGTATAGTTTGAAGTCTGGTATAGAGATCCCCCCTGTGTAGCTGGATGGAGTAAAAAAGCTGAACAGAGACTTCACCAGTAAGGAAGTAAAGATGGCTGAGAACATCTTAAAACAATGATCAACATCCTTATAATTAAGGGAATGCAAAATTAAAACCACTCTACAGAACCAATCTCACTCCAACAAAAAGCAAGACAAGAAAAGAAAGACACCAAATGTCTGGAGAGGTTGTTGGGAAAGGGTACACTGTCACTGTTGGTGGGAATGTAAACTGGTACAAACCACTGTGGAAAAGAGTGTGGAGAACCCTTAAAAATTCAAAATGGGAGATCTCCTGAGATCAGCTGAAGTGCAGTACCAGGGCACCCCCCAACACCCCACACACTGGGATTATGATGGCATCTGAAGGAGGCAAGCAAGCAAGCCTTCAACACGAAATGAAGAGGCATTTGGGACTCACATGGAATACAGGCAGGAGAAGCCCATATGCCAGAACACAGAAGAAGAGACAACCTGGGAAAGGGCCGTATGGGGTAATCCGGCACCAAGCTCTACCCAACCCTATGGAGAAAATTTCCTACAGTGGGATCCCCTGGGGATTGGCTCAGGAACAGATATCAGAACACAATTGGGAAACATATTTAAAGAAGTAAAGATTATAAAAGAGCAAATCAAAGAACTAGAAAGAGAAGAGAGACTCAAAAGGACTAGAGAGAGAGAATGAAAAACTCAAATGAAGTAGAACACTGACATCCCCGTGCTCGAAAAGATAAGGAAAACCAAAACAAACAAAGAGTATAGGAGAGATTGAGAAGCTCCAAAAAGAAGTAGAAATACTAAAGAAATCAGAAGAGGAAATGAAAAAGGAAATCAAAGACTAGATCCAATCAAGAGAAAAGGAATAGAAAAAGCCTCAGAAGCAGAATGGAAGAAGCAGAACAAAGAAATCGACCTGAGAGATTTAAACAGACCAACTAAAACCTCACGTAAAGATTATGAAAAATTTAAAAATACACAAAAGTGGAAACAACAGGAACTGTGGGACACTATGAAAAGATCAAACCTCTGCATATAGGATAGAGGAAGGAAAATCCAAGAAAGGATATCAGACAAAAAAAAAAAAAAAAAAAAAAAAAAAAAAAAAAAAACACGAAAAAAAAAAAAAAAAAAGAAAAACCAATAAA
>VZQC01001281.1:643891-816071 GCA_009823505.1 Rhizomys pruinosus
TTTATTGGTTTTTCTTTTTTTTTTTTTTTTTTGGGCGAGTTTTTTTTTTTTTTTTTTTTTTTTTTTTTTTTTTTTTAAGATCTGTCAATACCATTCTCTTGGGATCTTCTCCTTCCTCTATCCTATATGCAGAGGTTTGATCTTTTCATAGTTTCCCACAGTTCCTGTTGTTTCCACTTTTGTGTATTTTTAAATTTTTCATAATCTTTACTTGAGGTTTTAGTTGGTTCTGTTTAAATCTTCCAGGTCGATTTCTTTGTTCTGCTTCTTCCATTCTGCTTCTGAGGCTTTTTCTATTCCTTTCTCTTGATTGGATGTAGTCTTTGATTTCCTTTTTCATTTCCTCTTCTGATTTCTTTAGTATTTCTACTTCTTTTTGGAGCTTCTCAATCTCTTCCTATACTCTTTGCTTTGTTTGGTTTCCTTATCTTTTCAGCACGGGGATCTCAGTGTTCTACTTCATTTGGAGTTTTTCATTCTCTCTCTCTAGTCCTTTTGAGTCTCTTCTCTCTTTCTAGTTCTTTGATTTGCTCTTTATAATCTTGTACTTCTTTAAATATGTTCCCAATTGTTTCTGATATCTGTGTCCTGGGCCACCCAGGGGGATCCCACTGTAGGAAATTTTCCATAGGGTTGGGTAGAGCTTGGTGCCGGATTACATACGCCCTTTCCCATGGTTGTCTCTTCTTCTTGTTCTGGCATATGGGCTTCTCCTGCCTGTATTCCAATGTGAGTCCCAAATGCCTCTTCATTGTGTTGAAGGCTTGCTTTGCTTGCCTCCTTCAGATGCCATCATAATCCCAGTTGGTGGGGGTGTGGGGGGGTGCCCTGGTACCTGCACTTCAGCTGATCTCAGGAGATCTCCCATTTTGAGATTTTTAAGGGTTCTCCACACTGCTTTCCACAGTGGTTGTACCAGTTTACATTCCCACCAGCAGTGGACGAGTGTACCCCTTTCCCAACAACCTCTCCAGCATTTGGTGTCTTTTCTTTTCTTGATCTTGGCTAGTTTTGTTGGAGTGAGATGGTTCTGTAGAGTGGTTTTAATTTTGCATTTCCTTAATTATTAAGGATGTTGATCATTGTTTAAGATGTTTCTCAGCCATCTTTACTTCCTTACTGGTGAAGTCTATGTTCAGCTTTTTACTCCATCTTTTGAGTAGATCATTTGTTTTCTTCTTTGTTTTTTAAGTAGCTTATATATTCTAGATAGTAATGCTTTGTCTGATGTATCTGTGGTGATTGTTTCCTCCCACCACAGAAATACATGCACAGCCATGTTTATTGCAGCTCTCTTCACAATAGCAAAGACCTAGAACCAACCGGAATGCCCCTCAACAGATGACTGCATAACAAAAATATGGTACATCTACACAATGGAGTTCTATGCAGCAGTAAAGAAAGATGATATCATGATCTTTGTTGGTAAATGGATGGAACTTGAAGCAGTTATACTAAGTGAAGTAACACAGTCCCAGAAATAAAAAAGGCAAATGGTTTCCCTCATTTGTAGATGCTAACACCAGTTGGTAGGCAAACTAAGCAACTTTATTATTATATTTCAGTGTATCTGAAAGCAACTGTGCTATTACAATGTGAATTTATAAATGGGCTCTAGAATTGTCTTATCACTTATACTCACACATTGTAATTACCATATATAGGTCATGCATTCTGCCATAACTGCCCTGCATCTTTCTCTCAGTCTTTTTTTGTTTAGGAATTCACATTTTCCTCCATTAATTTTATATTACTCTAAAATATGGGTACATTCTTTCCACCCATATACAGTAATTATAGATTCTGAAAATAAGTAGTGCATGGATTCTAGAGCCCATTGAGAGATTTACGTTATAATAACATAGTTGCTTTCAGATAAACAGAAATATAACAATAATGTTGTTCAGTTTTCTTTTCTTTTTTTTAATTTTTATTTATTCTTGTATGTGTATGAATGTGCTGTTTGCATGTAGGTTTGTGCACCCATGTCATTCAATGCTGCAGAGGTCAGAAGAGGGGGTTGGATTCCCCTGGAACTGGAGTTAAAGATGGTTCTCAGCCGCCATGTGGGTGCTGGGGATCGAACCCAGGTTCTCTTCAAAAGCAGTCAGCACTCTTAACCACTAGGCCATCTCTCCAGCCCCTTAGCTTGCTTTTCAACTGGGGATTTTGGTGTTAGCATCTACAAATGAGGGAAAACATTCGCCATTTGTTTTTCTGGGACTGAGTTTTTTGGGTATATACCCAGGAGTGATATGACTGGGTCAGGTGGCAGGATCATTTTGAGTCTTTTAAGGGTTCTCCATACCATTTTCCATAATGGTTGTACAAGTTTACATTCCTACCAGCAGTGGATGAGTGTCTGCTTTTCCCCACAACCTCTCCAGCATGTGGTGTCTTTTGTTATCTTGATCTTAGCCAGTCTTATTGGAGTGAGATGATATCTGAGAGTGGTTTTAATTTGCATTTCCTTGATTATTAATGATGTTGAACACTTTTTTATGATGTTTCTCAGCCATCTTTAATTCATCACTGGTGAATTCTCTGTTCAATTCTCCATCTTTTGAGTAGGTCATTTTTTTCTTACTTCTTTGTTTTTTGAGTAGTTTATATATTCTTGATGTTAATGCTCTGTCAGATGAATCACTGGTGCAGATTTCCTCCCACTCTGTGGGTTATCTCTTTACTTCCTTAATCATTTCTTTCACTGTACAGAAGCTTTTGATTTTGATGAGGTCCCATTTGTTGACTGTGACCTTATTTCCTGTGCAGCTGCTGTCTGATTTTGAAAATCTGTCCCTACGCCCATGTCTTGTAAGTTGTTGCCAACTTTTTCTTCTATTGCCTTCAGAGTTTTGGGTTTCATGTTGATATTCGATCCACTTGGAGTTTATTTTTGTACAGGGTGAGAAGTAGGGATTTAATTTTGTACTTCTACAAATGGTGATCCAATTTTGCCAACACCATTTGCTGAAAATGCTATCCTTCTTCCATTGAGGTTTTTATGCCCCATTGTCAAATATGGAAGTGGTTGAAATTGTATGAGCTCAATTTTGGATCTTCCATTTTGTTTCATTGGTCAACAGGTCTGTTTTTGTGCCAGTACCAGGCTGTCTTTATGACTATTGTCCTATAATGTAATTTGAAGTCTGGTAGAGCATCCCCCACCCCCTGTTTTGTACTTTTTACTTAGGGTTGTTTTAGCTATTTGGGGTCTTTTGTTTTTCCATATGAATTTAAGGATTTTTTTTCAAAGTATGTGAAGAAGCTCATGGGGATTTTGATTGGGATTCCATTGAATCTGTATTTCAATTTGGGTAAAATGGACATTTTTACTATATTAATTTTCCCAATCCATGAGCATGGGAGGTCTTTCCATCTTTTGATGTTATTTTCAATCTCCTTTTTCAGGAGTTTAAAATTTTTGTTGTAGAAGTCTTTGGCATCTTTGTGTAAGGAAAGTCTACTGATTAGGCTAATTTTCTAGCCCACCACTTTACTAAATCTCTTAATCATTTCTTGAAGTTTTCTGGTGGAGCTTTTAGCATCCCTTGTGTAAACTATCATATCATCTGCAAAAGGGATAGTTTAACTTCTTCTTTTCTGATTTGTACTCCTTTAATTTCCTTCTCTTGTCTTATTGGCCTAGCAAGTGTTTCAAACACTATGTTGAAGAGGAGTGGCAAAGAGGGGTTCCTGCCTTTAAGGGAAATGGTTCCAATTTTTCTCTATAGGATGATGTTGGCAGTGGGTTTGCTATATATGGCTTTGATCATGTTCAGGAATGTTCCTTTCAGTCCAATTACCTCTAGGACTTTAATCATGAAGGGATGCTGGGTCTATAGCTTTCATTTTTGCTCGTATCTTTGCCTGGATTTGGTATAAGAGTGATGCTGGCTTCATAGAAGGAGTTTGGAAGAATTCCCTCTGTATCTTTCTGAACAATTTGAATAGCAATGGTTGTAGGACCTCTTAAATGCTTTATAGAATTCTGCTGTGAAACCTTCTAAACCAGGGCCTTTTTTAGTTGGGAGGTTTTTAGTTACATCTTCAGTTTCCTCAAATATTATGGGTCTATTTAAGCTGTCAATCTCTTCTTGGTTAAGCTTTGTTGGTTCCCAGGATTTCAGATATTCATCCATTTCTCTCAGGTTTTCAAATTAGTGGAGTATAGGTTAAATTACATCAAATTGGACATATTGAAACAAAGTGTAAATGAGACACTGAGATATTTAAACCCGTATAAACAATTTTTATATTTCTATTTCTTTATTGAATTGGAAAAGGAAATATATCTTCAATTCTAAGAAATGTCTCATTCTTACATCAGTTTATTTAATATTGGTAGCCATTGAAGCTCTCTAATTGTAAGGTTTGTTTGAAGATGAAATTATTCTTCTGAATATGTTCATCTCAATGGAAAGAAACTCCACTTGAGTGAGATATCTGGATAGAAAGCTTTGCCATGGCAACTACTGAGCACTGCTTTTGTTCTTAAACATTTTCAGAATAATAATATTGATCCTCATGTTGTATTCCAAAAATGAAGCATGCTATGTGAACGAAACAAAAATAATTTTTTTATTTTATTTATTATTATTATTTATTATTTTATTTATTATTATTATTTATTTTTTATTTTTAAATTTTATTTATTTCTGTATATGTATGAATGTACTGTCTGCGTGCAGGTCTGTGCACCCGTG
This sequence comes from Rhizomys pruinosus, assembly GCA_009823505.1. Classification (NCBI taxonomy): domain Eukaryota; kingdom Metazoa; phylum Chordata; class Mammalia; order Rodentia; family Spalacidae; genus Rhizomys; species Rhizomys pruinosus. The sequence continues at coordinate 648,598 of VZQC01001281.1, forward strand.
TCGTGCAATGCCGTGGAAGTCAGAAGAGGGTGTCAGATTCCCCTGGAACTGGAGTTCTCCTGGAATTGGAGTTTCGGACGGTTCTCGGCCGCCATGTGGGTGCTGGGGATCGAACCTGGCTCCTCTGCAAGAGCGGTCGGCGCTCTTAACCGCTAGGCCATCTCTCCAGCCCTATTTATTTATTCTTTATGTGTATGAATGTACTGTCTGCAGGTAGGTTTGTGCACCCATGTCATGCAATGGTGCGGAGGTCAGAAGAGGGTGTCGGATTCCCCTGGAACTGGAGTTAAAGACGGTTCTCAGCCGCCATGTGGGTGCTGGGGATCGAACCCTGGTCCTCTGCAAGAGCAGTCGGTGCTCTTAACCGCTAGGCCATCTCTCCAGCCCCATAAAAATAATTTTTAATTGGCATATCGTTAAAGAAATTTTATAGGGGCTGGAGAGATGGCTCAGTAGTTAAGAGTGCTGACTGCTCTTGCAAAGGACATGGGTTCAGTTCCCAGCACTCTTCTGACCTTTGAGTCATTGCATCCATGTACTACACTTACATACATGTATGCAAAGCATTCATATACATACAATTTTAAAAATTAATACTTAAGGATGGGGTGCTTTCCAGGCAAGATCAACCTGCTTAGCAGGCAGAAGACTATGGATTCCAATGCCAATAACATAAAAAATAAAACTGTTTGTTGGTTTCCAGCTAAAAGCCATCTGTAAGCTGGCGTGGTGGCACACGCCTTTAATCCTAGCACTCCAGAGACAGAGGGAGGCAGATCTCTGTGAGTTCAAGGCCAGCTTGGTCTACAGAGTGAGTTCTAGGCCACCTGGGGCTATAGGGAGACCCTGTCTCAAAAAAAAAAAAAACCCAGAAACTTTTATAGGTTTTGTCTAGTTTTCTTTTACCCACACTCCAGTAATTTACTGGGTTATCTCCTTGGGTACATGTAATGGCTCATTTCCTCTCCCAGGAAGCAATGTTACCTAGGGCAGGAGTCTGGATAGAAGTGTGACAGCAGGGATAGTTGGGATAAAGTGAGTATTTTGCAGATTTCCGATTTCTGCAGAAAGTTGCTTGAAGCATGAACCAGATGATTGAGAAGCCAGGGCAAACATCTGGATTGTGAGGCAGCACTTCACAAAAATAAGTGTAAAAACCTCTCATGTGTGAGGGTATATTGGTGCATGCATGTGTTTGCATGTAAATGTGCAGATGCATGTGCCTGTTAGTATGTGAAGAGGTCAGAGAAATTCATCAAGTCTCCTCTATCACTGAGACAATCTGTCATCGAGCTTAAAGTATGTACTTTGAAAAGATTAACAAGATTGGCAAATCTTTATTCAAATTAACCAAAAGAAAGAGAGGACTAAAAAATATTAAAGTCAGAAATGAAAAGCGAAACAGTACAACAAATACTGAAGAAATTCAAAGAATCATAAGAGCATATTTTAAAAGACTCTATTCTACTAAACTAGAAAATCTAAAAGAAGGGGCTGGAGAGATGGCCTAGCGGTTGAGAGCACCGACGCTCTTGCAGAGGACCCGGGTTCGATCCCCAGCACCCACATGGCGGCTAAGAACCGTCTGTAACTCCAATTCCAGGAGAACTCCAGTTCCAGGGGAATCCGAGACCCACTTCTGACCTCCGCGGCATTGCACGACACGGGTGCACAGACCTGCATGCAGACAGTGCATTCATACACATACAAAAATAAATAAATAAAGAAATAAAGAAAGAAAATCTAAAAGAAACAGATGATTTTCTAGATCTACATTAAACAGAGATGAGGTAAACCATTTAAAAAGAACTGAAAAGAAAATCAGTGAGACAGAAACAGTCATTAAAATCACCCAACAACAACAACAAAAATCCCTGGAACAGCAAACAGCACAGAATTCTCCCAGACCTTTGAAGAACAACTATTACCAACGGTCCTCAATTTATTCCATAAAGTAGAAACAACACTTCCAAATTGTTTTTATGAAACCAGTATTACCCTGATATGATAGCCAGGCAAAGATCCAACCAAAAAATTATAATTCAATCATTCGGACAAACTTAGTCACAAAAACCCACAATGAAATACTTTCAAACAACATAAAAGTGCACATCAGAAAGATGATCAAGTCAGCATCATTCTGAGATGCAGTGATATTTCAAGATATGCAAATAAATCTGCCACATAAACATACTCAAGGACAGAAACCACATGATCATTTCATTAGATGCAGAAAAGGCCTTTGACAAATCCAACTCTCATTCCTGATAAAAGCCATTGAAAAATCTAGAGATAGAGTGGACATATCTTAACATAATAAAGGCACTATGACACAGTCTCAAAGGCAATATCCTACTAAACAGAAAAACCCAAACCATCCCCATTAACATCAGAAAATAGACAAGGACATCCAAACCTTTTCTATTAAGAATAATGATTGAAAATTTTAACTAAAGCAATAAGGCAAGTGAAGGAGATAAAGGAGAGGCAAATGGGAAAGGAAGGCATTAAAACATCCTTATGTGCAGATAATATGATTAAACGACCCTAAAGACTCCACCCAAAACCATCCATAAACACACTGCTGATAAATGCCTTCAGCAAAGTAGCAGGTATAAAATTAACACACAAAAGTCATTAGCCTTCATAAATACCAACAATACATATACTAAGAAGCTAAGAAAATTATTCAATTCACAATAACCTCAAAAACCATAAATTATCTTGGTATAAATCTAAATAACCGAATGGAAGACTTAGAAAGGAAAAACTTTTGGACAACGAAGAAAAAAAAAAATACCAAAAGATGGAAAGGCTTCCCATGCTGATGGTTTGGGTAAAATTAATATTGTGAAAATGGTCCTACCAAAATCTGCCCTCAGACTAATTGCCATTCCCATTAAACTCCCAAAACAATTATTCACAGAAATTGAAAATAATCATCAAAACGTTCACATGGAAGCACAAAAAATCCAGGACAGCCAAAAATCCTGAACAATAAGAGAAATTTAGCAGATAAGAATATATAGAACTGGAAACAGTAATCCAAACCAAAATTGTCAAGGGTTTCATGTCCCTTCTTCTAAGCAAATGTTAGATTTGATTCATAATATATGCATGTTTCCATTGGTAAAATCCATAAAGGGACAAAAACTAGAAAGGATCCATTGAGGGGATTCATGGGAGGATACACCGCAGTCATACAAAGAAGGTGAGGGAAATAATGCAATAGGCAGAGTTGAATGTGGTGTGGGACAAGAGAGTAGAGATCAGAGTGTGGGGAGAGATAACACTAAAGGACTTTTGAAAAAAGACATTTAGAAACCTACTAATATATAAGCATATATATTTATATATAATATCCATCAATAATGTAAAAATAGTTTTGGGGGCATTCATATGGCACCCTTTCATCCCAAGGCTCGAGGATCACTGTAGAAGAGGAGTCAGCTTCCAAGGGAAAAAGATGGATGAAGACAAGGAAACAGTGCTTTCCAGAGATCTGGGAAGTTACACACATGAACTCACCACTGTTGTGATAGCATGGACAAGAGCCATCCAAGCTTAAACCAGAAAAATCCTAGCATAGATGAGGGAAGAGGGCAAAAATCCCCAACCATAGCTGAAAATCTATGGGCAGGTGATGGCTGCTAGTAGAAGCAATCAAATTTCTTTAAGGGTTTGACACTAGGTGGCTTCAGGGGATGGACCACAACCAAGAACATTTTGGGACACAAATTAGGCTAGCTAGAACTGAAAATATAACAGAGGACATTAAGTAAAGGATATGGTAAGATGGCTTTGGAGATGTGTAAGGGGGTCTAAATATGGTGGCGCACATGTGCAAGCATTACTTAAATCAACGGAGCACTCAGACTCTGTCTCCATAGCACCAATACTTCCCCAGACTCTCCCATGCTGTCCATAGTTTATTGCCCTAGCTGTAGTCTACCACTTCCTGTCTCTTTGCACACTTCTTTCACGTTCCCTGAAACTCACAGAGTTGGTGCACTGCTCCTGTGTCAGTACAAAAGTGAACAGCTCCCTACTGCAGTTCTCTTCCCATCTGAGGTCGTCCCCCAAAACAATGGCCTAGACCAGGGCCAGATGAGACACCCAAGCAATCAGTGATGCTGGGAGGGGCCAAACCCAGTGCAGGGACGCCAACATGGCCTTAAGAAGAACTGTAACATTGTTGCAAACACCATCCAGTGACCTGGCAGCTTCCTCCACCACTCCCAGCAGGGGTCATAGGGGCTCACATCTTTCTGGACCAAATCCTAGTGAAGGCTTGGATTTGGAACTGGAAACCAAGTAGCAGATCTGAGAGCTGTGCAACACGGTGGGACAGAAAGCCAGACAAGCTCTGTCTAAACTCTGGATGCCAGTGCCTTGGTACTGTAGAGCACTGGGGGGTGGCAGGTCACAGTAATGAGTTCTCACCCTTTTTCACCATTGCTCAGCTTACTCCACACTTCATTATTGGTATCATGTGTTACTTTATTTACTTTCAGTTTGCCACTATTAACTGCTATAATACCTTGCTTGTCTGGCTACTGTAGATTTTCACATTCCTGAGGTAATGGACTTCATTTTCCAGGTAGTAATACACTGTAAAAAACATAGGTCATAGAATTAACCAATTAATTAATCTTCCCATTTGCACTTGGATGGCAATATGGAAAGAGGATCAGTGCATTCCATGCTGCCAAGTCTCTTTCCTGAACCTAGCAACCCAACAGCTTGAAAGCTTGAACTGAATTTTAAGGCATCTTAGGAGAGAGACTTTCCTGCACAAAGGTAAAAAGAAATAACCTTAGAGAAGCCTTAGAGATGAAATAGGGACTTTTATTCCAAGATTGTGGCGCATGGTCATGGAAGAAACAACACACAAATGGCTGCTGTACTTTTCTGTTGCTTCAATAAACACCATAACCAAGGCCACTTTTTTTAATGCTTTAATCTTGCTTTTAATCTATGATTTACTTGGAAATACATTTTAAGTTAATTTTTATTGAGTGCATTTCATACAACATATCTTAATCAAATTTAGACTCATTCCCCCATCCATGCCCACCCCTCACACCCCTTGCTCTCTGCCAGAGGTCATGGATTCTATCATACATGTTAAGTCCTGCCTTGCATCTTTTTCTCAGTCTATAACCTTTTTGATTCAGAAGTTTACTGCTTTGGTCAGTTCTTTGAATGGGTTTTTCCCTCTCGTTTTTGTTTTCTTTGATTTTATATTATTCCAAAATATGCATATATACAATCCACACATAAATCAAAATTACACAATCTGAAAATAAACTATAGATTAATTCCAAAACACATTTAGGGATTCACATTTTAACAGTAAAGTTGCATGCAGGTAAAAAGAAGTATAAGTTTACATTCTTTTTTTTTTTTTTAGAATATGAATATATATCTTCCACCCATATACGGTAATTATAATGTGAGAATACAAGGGGTAGGTCAATTCTATAGCGATTAAGAGAGTCACATTATAATAGCACAGTTGCTTTCAGATGCAATGAAATATAATAATAAAGTTGCTCAGTTTGCCTGCAAACTGGGGATCTGGTGTTAGCATCCACAAGTGAGGGAAACCATTTGCCTTTTTTTCCCCCTGGGACTGTGTTACTTCACTTAGCATAATGGCTTTGAATTCCATCCATTTATCTGCAAAGTTCATGATGTCATCTTTCGTTAACATAGCTGTGCATGTATCTTTGCAGTAGGATGTATCTTGTAGGTATATACCCAGGAGTGAAATGGCTAGGTCAGGTGGTAGGCTCATTTTGAGTCTTTTTTTTTTAATATTTTTTATTATTAATTTTATTTATTTCTGTATGTGTGAATGTACTGTCTGCATGCAAGTTTGTGCACCCTTGTCGTGCAATGCTGCGGAGGTCAGAAGAGGGTGTCAGATTCTCCTGGAACTGGAGTTCTCCTGGAATTGGAGTTTCAGACGGTTCTTGGCCGCCATGTGGGTGCTGGGGATCGAACCCGGGTCCTCTGTAAGAGTGGTCGGTGCTCTTAACAGCTAGGCCGAGTCTTTTAAGGGTTCTCCACACTGCTTTCCACAGTGGTTGTATGAGTTTACATTCCCACCAGCAGTGATGAGTATTCCCTTTTCCCCAAAACTTCTCCAGTATTTGTTGTCTTTTGGGCTCTTGAACTTTACCACTCTTATGGTAGTGAGATGATACCTTAGTGTGGTTTTGATTTGCATTTCCTTAATTATTAACAATGTTGAACAGTTTTTAAGATGTTTCTCACCCATCTTTACCTCCTTACTGGTGAAGTCTCTGTTCAGCTCTTTACTTCATCTTTTGAGTAAGTCATTTGTTTTCTTACTTCTTTGCTTTTTAAGTAATTTATATATTCTGGCTGTTAATGTTCTGTCAGATATATCAGTGGTGAAGGTGTCTTCCCACTCTGTGGGTTTTCTCTTCACTTCCTTGATTGTTTTCTGAGCTGTATAAAAACTTTTGTGTTTGATGAGGTCCCACTTGACAGCTGTTGTCCTTATTTCCTATGCAGCTGCTGTTCGATTTAGAAAGTTTATAGTTTTGGGTTTCAGGTTGAGATCTTTAGTCTACTTGGAGTTTATTTTTGTACAGAGTGAGAGGTAGGGCTTTAATTTTGTTCTTCTACAAATGGTTATCCAGTTTTGTCAACACCATTTGCTGAACATGCTATCTTTCCTCCATTGAATTTTTTTGGCCCCTTTGTCAAATATGAGGCGGCTGAAGTTATATGAGCTAAGTTGGGAACTTCAATTTTTTCCATTGGTCAATGGGCCTGCATTTTTTCTAGGTTTCAGGCTGTCTTTATGGCTATAGCCCTGTAATATAGCTTGAAGTCTGGTAAAGTAATCCCCCCTGTATTGCATTTTCACTCAGGGCTGCTTTAGCTATTTGGGGTCTTTTGTTTTTCCATATGAATTTAAGGATATTTTTTCCAAGTCTGTGAAAAACTCATGGGGATTTTGATTGGGATTGCATTGAATCTGTTTATTAATTTGGGTAGAGTGGACATTTTTAATATATTAATTTTTCCAATCCATGAGCATGGGAAGTCTATCCATCTTTTGATGTCAATTTCAATCTCCTTCTTCAGGGTTTTAAATTTTTTGTTGTAGTGGTCTTTGGTGGTTTTGGTTAGGTTTATTCCCAGGTATTTTACTTTTTTGAGGTTATTGAGATTGCGACGGTCTCCTTATATTCATTCTTCAGTTGCTTATTGTTGGTGTAAAGACAGGTTACTGATTTTTCTAGGTTTATTTTGTATCCTGCCACTTTACTAAAACTTTTAATCATTTCTAGGAATTTTCTGGTGTAAAATGGTGTAAACATACCTTACGTAAACTATCATATCATCTGCAAAAGAGCTAATTTTACTTTCTCTTTTCCAGTTAGTACTCCTTTAACTTCACTTTCTTGCCTTATTGCCCTAGCAAGCATTTCAAGCATTATATTGAAGAGTAGTGGTGATAGTGGACAGCCTTGCTGTGTTCCTGCTTTAAAGGGGAATGCTTCCAACTTTTCTCCCTTTAGGATGGTGTTGGCTGTGGGTTTCTTGTATATGGCTTTGACTACACTGAGGAATGATCCATCGAGTCCAATTCCCTCTAATACTTTAAGCATGAAGGGATGCTGGATTTTGTCAAAAGCTTTTTCTTTATCAATTGAGGTGATCATGTGCTTTTTGGTTTTTCAATCCATTTATGTGTTTTATGATATTTATTGATTTATGTATGTTGAAACATCCCTGAGTCTCTGGTATGAATCTAACTTGGTCATGATGGATGAATTTTTGATGTGGGTCTGTATGTGATTTGCAAGTATTTTGTTGAGAATTTTTGCATTTGTGTTCATTAATGGTATGGGTCTATAGTTTTCTTTCTTGTTTGTGTCTTTGCCTGGTTTGGCATTAGAGTGATGCTGGCTTCATAGAAGGAATTTGGGAGATTTCCCTCTGTTTGTATCCTTCTGAAAAGTTTGAGCAGTAATTGTTGTAAGATCTCTTTAAATGTTTTATAGAATTCTGCTGTGGAACCATCTGGGCCTGGGGTTTTTTAGTTGGGAGGCTTTTTATTACATCTTCAATTTCCTCAAGAATTGCAAGTCTGTTTATGCTGTCAATCTCCTCTTGGTTAAGCTTTGTCGAATCCCTGGATTTCAGATATTCATCTAGGTTTTTAAATTTAGTAAAGTATAGGTTTTTTAAATATTCTCATATGATTGTCTGGATCTTTTCTTTATCTGTTATGATATTTCTCCTTTCATCATAAATGCTTTGGAGTTGCACTTTTTTCTGATGGTTAACTGGGCTAGAGGTCTGCCTATTTTGTTAATCTTTTCAAAGAACCAGCTTTTGGATTCATTGATTTTGTGTTGTTTCATTGATTTTTGTTCTGATTTTTGTTATTTCTTTCTGTCTGTTGGGTTTAGTGTTCATTTGTTGTTGTCTCTCAAGTGTTTTTAGCTGCACTATTAGATCATTTATTTGTTCTCTTTCTTTTTTTTTTTTTAATGTGAGCATTTAGGGCTATAAATTTCATTCTTAAGACTGATTTTAATGTATCCCACAGGTTTTGTTGTGTTATATTGTCATTTTCTTTTAGTTCCAGGAATCCTTTTATTTCATTCTTTATTCCTTCCCTGACCCACTCATTATTTAGGATTGTGTTGCTTAGTCTCCATGTGTTCTTTTAGTTAGTAGGGTTTATCCTGGTGTTAATATTGAGCTTTATTGCACTGTGGTCTGATAAAATGCATGAAATAATTTCAATCCTTTTGTGTTTGTTGACATTTCTTTTGTGTCCCAGTACGTGGTCTATTTTGGAGAATGTTCCATGGGGCGCTGAGTAGAAAGTATATTCTCTGGTGTTTAGGTGGAGTATTGTGTAGATATCTGTGAGATCTATTTGGTGTATTGTATTGTTCAGTTCTGATGTCTCTCTGTTTATTTTTGGCCAATTGACCTATTCAAGGAACTCAGTGTGGTATTGAAGTCCCACACTATTACTGTGCTGGGATTAATCTGTGTATTGAGATCCTGAATGATTGTGTTTATAAAGTTCGATACACCAGAGTTTGGTGCATAAACATTTAAGACTGTTAAATCTTCCTGGTTAATTGTTCCATTGATAAGGATATAATGGCCCTCTTTATCTTTTCTGATTAATTTTACTCTGAGGTTTATTTTGTCTGATATTAGAATAGCAACACCTGCTTTCTTTTTGGTGCCAATTGCTAGAAATAGTTTTTCCACACTTTCACTCTAAGTGGTATCTGTCCTTGAAGCTGAGATGGGTTTCTTTTAGACAGCATATAGGTGGATTCTCTTTCATAATCCATTCTCCCAGTCTACATCTTTTGATTAGGGAGTTTAGACTATTAATATTTAAGGTTATTATTGAGAGGTGTGTGTTGTTTCCTTTCAACTTATTTTTCATTTGCATTCCTGGTCTAGGTATGTATTTACTCTGTTATGCTTTTGTTAATTTCTCTCTTGGGTTGCTTGAGGATAGGTGCTCCTTTCCTCTGTTCTTTGAATTGCTTCAAGTATTTTCTAAAGTGTTGTTTTTTGAAATGTGTTCTTTCATTTTGTTTATGTCATGAAAGATTTTTCTTTCTCCTTCAACTATGATTGACATTTTTGCTGGGTATAGTAATCTGGGTTGGCATCTAAAGTCATTTAGCACTGGGAATACTTTGGCCCATGTTCTTCTGGCTTTCATAGTTTGCACTGAAATGTCAGCTGTGATTCTGATGGGTTTCTCCTTATGTGTAACTTATGTAACTTGTTATTTTTCTCTTGTGACTTTCAGTATTTTGTCTTTGTTTTGATCATCTAGTGTTTTAACTATGATATATCATGGGGAATTTCTTTTCTATTCTTGTCTATTTGGTGTTCTATGTGCTTCTTGTATTTGTATGAGTTTGACTCTTTTTTCAGTTTGGGGAAATTTTCTTCTCTTATTCTGTTGAAGATCTGATCAATGCCCTTCTCTTGGAGTCTTCTCCTTCTTCTAGCCCTATGATGTGGAGGTTTGGTCTTTTCATAGTATTCCACATTTCTTGGTTGTTCCAGTCTTGTGTTGTTGTTTTTTTTTTTTATATTTTTCATAATATTTACTTGAGGTTTCTTTTTTTATTTTTTTTTAATTTTATTTATTTTTGTATGTGTATGAGTGTACTGTCTGCATGTAGGTCTGTGCACCTGTGTCGTGCAATGCCGCGGAGGTCAGAAGAGGGTCTTGGATTCCCCTGGAACTGGAGTTCTCCTGGAATTGGAGTTACAGACAGTTCTTAGCCGCCATGTGGGTGCTAGGGATCGAACCCGGGTCCTCTGCAAGAGCAGTCGGTGCTCTTAACCACTAGGCTATCTCTCCAGCCCTACTTGAGGTTTCTAGCAGCACTGTGTTGTCCTGTAGGTCTGATATTTTTTATGCTTCATTCATTCTGCCTCTTAGGCTTTTTCCCATCCTTTCCTTCTGATTGGATGAATGTTCAATTTCCTTTTTCATTTCTTCCTGTGATTTCTTCAGTATTTCTGCTTCCTTTTGGAGCTTTTCATTCTCTTCTTTTAGCTCCTTGTTTCCTTGGTCGTTTTCTTTTTTTCATTTCTGCCTGTGATCTTTTCAGTGTTTCCACTTCCTTCAGGAGTTTGTCGTTTTCTCCCTTTAGCTCTCTCCAATGTTTGTCATTATCCCCCTCTACGTCCTTCTTGAGTTTTTCAAACTCTCCCCTTAGGTCTTTCCAACATTTGTCATTATCTCCCTCTAGGTCCTTCTTGAGATTTTCATTCTCTCCCCTTAGTTCTCCAATTTCTTTTTTTTTAAATCTTATTTATTTTTGTATGTGTATGAGTGTACTGTCTGCATGTAGGTTTGTGCACCTGTGTCGTGCAATTCCGCAGAGGTCAGAAGAGGGTCTTGGATTCCCCTGGAACTGGAGTTCTCCTGGAATTGGAGCTACAGACGGTTCTTAGCTGCCATGTGGATGCTGGGGATCAAATCCAGGTCCTCTGTAAGAGCAGTCGGTGCTCTTAACCACTAGGCTATCTCTCCAGCCCTGTTCTCTAATTTCTTTGAATATGTCTACAGTTGTTCTTCTAAGGTTGGTGTCTTGGTTTCTTTCCTGGGACACCTTCTTGTAGGGATCTTGTAGGGTTGGTAGAGTATGGTGTGGATTTATTATGAGATTTTCCCATGTTGTTTTTCCTTTGTGTCTTTGGCATGCTGTTTCTTTGAATTTCTGGCATTCTGGCACCTCAATGTTAGATGCACAGACTATAATCACTAATATTATGCCTGCTAGATTCTCTGCACTACATCTCCACCAGGTTGAGGGGGGTTGTTTTGCTACTCTTCCCTACATGCTGGTAGGCACTCAAAGGAATTCCACCTTGCCTTACTTCACTAAGTCTGGGTGCCTTTCTAGAACCCAGGCTGGGAATTCCTGGGGTAGGTGTCATGCCCCCCAAGGCTCTTTTTGGAATTTGTAGTTCTCTTCCTCTAGTTCTTTTTGGAGTTTGCCAATCTCTCCCTTTAATTCTTTCCAGAGTCTATCATTCTTTTCTTCTAGTTTTTTCATGAGTTTTTAATTCTCTCCCTTTAGTTCTCTGATTTGTTCTTTATATTCTTTGAGTATGTCTACAATTGTTCTAAGATCAGTGTCTTGGTTTCCTTCCAGGGAGATCTCATTTTGGGGATTTTCTACAGGACTGGTTGAGTTCAGTGGGAATTTATTATCAGCTTTTTGCATACTGTTGTTTTTCTGTTGTGTCTTTGGCATGGGGATTTTTCTTTCCTTTGTTGTTTGTTTGGCTTCTGTTGCTAATCTCAAATGTTAATATGGAGGACTGGTTGGTCACTCAGTTTGCTTCTTGATGGTTTCTTCCTCAGCTTTGACTATGCAGCCTAGAATCACTGACACTGCTGAATCATCCCAACTACTGCAAACCACAACATCAGCAGGTTTTCCTCTCCACCACAGTACCAGTAGTGAGCTGGCCTGGGAGCCTGTGAGTGTCCTGTGAGCTGGACCCCACCTGGCCACTGAGTGTATTTTGCCACTATCTGTCCCACTATCTACACACACAGTTCTTCTCTATGGTTCTGGTGGTGGATGGCAGATGCCCTGGGTGGGCAGCAAGGCTGTGCACCAGGCACCCACCTAGATGTGTATGTGCAACTACCAAGGCCACTTGTAAACATAAAAATTAACTGGGCTCATGGTTCCAGATGGAAAGTCCATGATGACATTGGAGACATTGCAGGCCATAAGAACTGTAAGCTTAGGGCTCACATCTTTAAGCCATGAAACAGAAGACAGGAGCCAAACTCAAAATATGACAAGTCTATTAACTCTTAAGGCTTTTCCCAATGACATACAACCTCCTGCAAGGTCGTACCTCTGAAGGTCTCATCATCCACTCCAAACAGCACCGTCAAGTGATCAAGTGGTAAATACAAGGAGCCTGTGGGTACACTCCTTAGTCATACCCCCACACTGCCTTGTAAAAATGCCAGGGTGAATAAACTGGGTACTAATTTCTGTGCTTTTCAGAACTGGGAGAACCTAGGGCATGGGGAAAAAAGTGTCTTCAGTGGCCTTTCAGGGCTCTCCACAGAAGGAAATCCCTACAAATGTTGATGTCCTACCCCCTGGAGGGAGGATGATCCTTCAGCTTCAGTGATGACTGCACTTAAAATTTAGTGCTCTCCAAAGATCCCAGATAAAATCTTTACTCAAGGAACTAAAGATGACCATCAATGTGCCTCAAGTAACTCTTGAAGTGATAGGCAAGAATGTATTGGCATACTTCATTCTCTGCCTTAAGCTGTAACCCAGGACACTTTACTAAATGAACTTGAATGATAAATAATGTTACAGAGAAATGATCAAAAGTAAAGGAGTTACCCCCAGCCTTCAGATTTTTCTGTATTTGGCCCATTAATAGGTATAACATTGGAGTCTTTGCCTAAGGTTATGGAAAGGAAAGAGAATACAGACAAATATAAAGGGAAGAAGTAAAATTATGTTTTCAGATGTCATAACCATTTATGTATAATACGTCATGGTATTAATACAAAGTGATGAGATAATAAATGAATTCAAAGTTGTGATACAAACTCAACATGAAAATTTAGTGGCAATTCTACAAAACTATATGAACTATTTGAAATGCAAATTAAAGGGAAAAGATTTATTTACAATGGCAATAAAACCAATAAAATAGGAAAAAAATTAATCCACATATGAAAACAACCAAATGTTCAACAATGGATGAATAAATTGTGATTAAATATAAAATGCATATGATATACAATGCATCATATTATGCACAATACAATATTTTACATTCACAAAGAGAAATCCTGGGTCTGAAGAATGACTCGGGGATTTAAAAGACTTGATGCTGTTGAAGAGTATCCAAGTTTGATTCCCAGAACCCATGTGAGGCAGCTCATGACTCCCTGTAACTCTAGCTCTGAGGGATCTGACACCATTTTATGGCCTGTGCGGGCACCTGCATACACACACACACACACACACACACACACACATACACACATACACAAATACATACACAGATGTGCATACACACAGATACAAACAGACAAACATCAATAAGAATAAACCTCATAAAAGAATAGAAATCCTGCCGTTGTGGCAAGGAAAAGAACTTGGAGATTATTATCCTATCTGAAATAAGCCATACACAGAAAGAATATTTCATGGCATCACTTGTAAAATCTAATATATTGAAACACAGGGAGTGAATGTAATTGTGCTTTTCAGGAACAAAGGCAAAAGAAGATGAGAAATACACCAAAATTTGCAAAGTTTCGGCAATTCAAAATGAATACGAGTGAATTGGCTCAGTGTGTAACCCTGATAAGGACAATGACCTGAGTTTGATCCCTGGTATCTCATACAGTGACACACGCACACACAGATCAAATAAAAATAAGTGTACTAAAATGAATACATTTGGATATAGTTAATTGTTGTATACACTTAAAATTACTAAGACAGGACTCATTATACATAGTTGTTACAAGTAGGATCCACAGAGGGGTTTGATGTTTGTAGCAATCTGAGGCTTTTCTTCCTTTCAATGTTCAGACAGGCCAACCTTTCTGTTGGCACTTTCTGGTACATCCTACTCGATGCAAAGCTGTATCTTTTCTTTCTCAGCCATTAAGTCGGTGACATTTTGACCTGTTGGAACATACAAATCTTTTCCCGTAGTTAGTTTTAAGATTTGAATTGCAAGGTTTTTGACAAAAAGGTTTCATTTCTATCTGTATCCCCCCCCATTTTTTTTTAGGTTTTTGTTTTTTTGACCCATGGAGTCTCCAGAAGGCAGTTGTATTATACATACCTATAGGGTGGAGTCAAGCACAGATTTCATCAAATCACCCATGCTGTTTTGGGACTGATGTGATTAACTTGGAAGCAAACTTAAATTTTTTTCGTTTATAATTATTTTTATAGGTGAAAGAGAATGCTACGAAGTGATACCGTACAACATGAAAAATTCTAGACGAACAGTTTATGTGCCAATCCCAAAGTTATGTTGTCATACAGATTTTATGTAGAACAAACGTGGACAACAGCAATTTATATCTCCAATTTAACTCAGATGCTGTACCATTTTTATCAGAGCTGTAAACAAAGTTGTTAATATACACATATTTTCTTTATGAGTCCTAAAACACCATGTAACCTGTATACAGTGTTTGGGCAAAACTGGATACTTGTTGAACTCAGTCAATTAAATATGCTTAATTGAATATACACCCGTGTTGCTCTCCCCCCCTCCCCCCGCCCTTCCCAATTCACCATTTCAGTCAGTTTTCTGATACAGTCTTTCTGTTGTTGTTCTTTTTACTATGCATCCCTCTCCAAGAGAAAATATTTACATCTGGGCTATTGGCACTAGCACCACATATGAGTGGACACCATTTGTTGTTTGTTTTTCTGGGACTGTGTTACTTCACTTAAAATAATGTTTTCTAGCTCCATCCATTTACTTGAAAAGTTCATGATGTCGTCCCTCGTTACCACAGCATAGAACTCTATTGTATACATTTACCACATTTTCTCTATCCACTCGTCAGTTGAGGGGCAAATGGGCTGGTTCCAGGTTTTTGCTATTGTGAACAGAGCTGCAATAAACATAACTGTGCATGTATCTCTGCAGTAAGATGTGTACCTTCTAGGAGCCGCAAAGGTTTTAATACGAGAGACTTTCTTACCTCCCCCCCCTATAGAACAAGGAGAAATATGATGATGATATCATTCTCCAACTGTAAATTGGAGACAAATATTATAGAGGTAATCTCTTATAAAACTGGTAAAACTGCCTTCTTGAATGACTAATAGACATAGGAAACTGTGAAAAGGATTATTCTCTATTCAGAACCAAATATAATACTAAAGTCCTTAACTATGCACTTAAGCAAAATATATTAATGCAGGAGCTCTGAGCATCAGCAATGGATTATTCTTACCAAGGAGATGTTGGCCAGGGGACCCAAGCCCCCACAAAAGGTAAAGGCTCCTTGCCTCTAAACTGGGATACCTGCAAGAAGAGAGGCGATAAGGCCCTGCTGTTGAAGACCTGGCGTTAACATGGGAAAAATGTATTGAGACCACACATGCAAGTGTACAGATGGTCTCTGGAATATCAGAGAGTGTTACCAAAGGCCACTATACCAAAAAAGCAAATATGGGTCTCCTTGAGTCAAGCAAGACTCCTCCGTTAGCATCAGCTTCACCTCACCTGCCTGGAAATACTGTTGCAGCGGAGGCAGCTATATGCTGTATATCCCAAATCTAATTGCTATGCTCTCTCCTTGGAGGAATAACCACGGCTGATGCCACAAGCTTACACCCTCTAATCGTCAGGAGATGTTATAAGCCACAGTATGACCCTGTCATATCAACAGAAAAAAATGTAATTCATGGATTAACATACCATCCAAACGTCTGTGTCTATACCAAAGTAACCTATGATAACAATTAGTACTGTTTAAGTTCCTATATATCTAATTGCTTGTGCTTCATGTAGGATCGAAAGGTTATTCCTAAACAACTGTCAGCCCATGAAAGAAACAGCCAGAATTGACCAGAGTCCAAGACAACAGCTCCAGAGAAAGTAGACTGTTTTGCTTCTCATCCACCTGTGCCCCTTTTCTAAGCCTAGGGAACAATCTGCAGAAGAGGGGGCATGGTAGAATGTAAGGGCTGTGATTGGGGTGAATGGTAAAACTACAGCAATATAGCCTGGACACTCATTTGATCAACTTGATTGAAAATACAAGCCCCCCCCTGCTGGATGGTGGGACCAAGGGGCTGTGTGGGTTTGGACACAACTGCTTGCAAATTGGTTTTACATGAAGGATGCTTGTACTCATAAATTATCACTTATTGCTAAAAAAATTAGGAAAAAACTGAAAGATGCAAGACAGTTATGGCAGAATGCATGATCTGGGATGGGGTGGGGTAGGGTGGGGGGAAGGGAATGGGAAATATGCCTGAACTGAATTGGAAAATGATGTATGAAATACACAGAGCATCAATAAAAAAATAAAAATAAAAAATAAAAAAAATTTTAAAGTTACTAAGACAATAAATCTTAAAATGCACACACAGAATTATGCACATTGCTGATGATAGACATGTTACATTAATTGTGGTGACCATTGCATAATGCATACAGACTTTCAATATATGCAAGTCCTCTTCTCAAGTATATATAAATAAAATTGGAGAGACGTATATAGCAAAGTACAGTAGTGGCACTGTTATTTGGAGGGGGGAGTGGTGGTAAGCAACAGCTATCTAATTAGATATGAAGCCATGTCATTGGGAGGGAACTCACAAGTGTCTCAGTACATACAACCAAATATCCATGATTGGAGAGGTCATAGATCCCAATGAAAACCCTACGTCTTAGTGTGCTTTCGATTGCTGTGACAAAATACTCTGAGAAACACCAGCTTATGGAGGAAAGGGTTTATTGGGCTCACATCTCCCAGGTCACAGTTCATTACTGAGGGAGCCCAAGGTAGGAACTCAGGGAAGGAACCTGGAGCTGAAGCACAGGCCATCGAGGAACACTGCTTACTGACTTGTTCCCTTGGCCCATGCTCAGGCTGCTTTCTTACACATTACAGAACAATTCAACAAGGGGCAGCACCACCCACAGAGGGTTGGGCCCTCCCACATCACCCTACAATCAATCCACAGACAATACCACAAGCCAGTCCAATTGAGCTAATTCCCCAATTGAGGCTCCCTCTATCCAGGTGTGTCAAGTTGATACTAAAGCTATTGAGCACATCCTATCTCTGTCATATCTCTAGAAAAATAAAATTTCTTGTGATATGCTAAATATGAATTCTTTTTTTTTTTCGGTCTTTTGGAGACAGGGTCTCCCTGTATCCCCAGCTGTCCTGGAATTCACTCTGTAGACCAAGCTGGCCTTGAATTCATAAAGATCTGTCTGCCTCTGCCTCCCAAGTGCTAAGATTAAAGGCATGTGCCACCATGCCCAGCTGTAAATATGAATTCTTATATTTACAAACAAGTATACCACACACCACTCATCAAAGAAGCTTCTTTTTGTAACAGATGAATGCTACTGCAGCGTTCCACAACTGGTCACACACAGAGAATAGACATCTGAAATAGACACCAGTCCTAGGTGACATATCTATGGTAGAACCTCTACTCCTAGGGCTCATGGAACAATAGAGGAACAGGAGTTAGGATTCTAGTGCATCCCTCAACTCTTACCACTGAAGTTTCCTTATACAACAGACTGCAATGCACATGAGAGCCACAACTAGCATAATATCATAGAATAAGATACTGCAGAGTACATGTCCCTGGATAGGAGTCCTACATTAAATCTCACCCACCCAACTCCCAGGGACCTTTGTGGAAGAGGGAGCAGAAAGCTTGCAAGAGCAAGGGTTCATCCATGAATACAGGAAAACAGAGGCTTTCAGGCCACTGGAAGCCTGCACATCTGAACTTGTAACAATGGCTGCATCTACCACAAAACCCATGCCAAATCCATCAGACAAGGGTCCAGAGTAGAGCGAAGAAAATGGGCAGCAGCAAGCCCTAGAATGGGCCAGCTCTAGCCGAGGAACTGTTGGGGGACTGATTACTACTGGATGAGGGAGAGTAGACCTTACTTATGATTTCCAAGCAGGCTGACTACACTCCAGTGGATTGCACTGAAGGACATCTGGGTACAAATGCTTGACTGAATAGGACTTAACATGCGTAACAGGATGCATGAGGTCGGGTCAAGTGTAGCGGGGGGCATGGATAGGGGATGGGGGTAATGAAACAAAGGTTGATTTTAGATGGTCTGTATACTCAAGAATAAAATTTGTTCTGGATATTGTCCTACACCTCATTAAAATTATGTTATTCATATATAAGTAAAAGAAATCAGATAATAATTCATGTTTATACATATTTGAAGACAAAAATGCTAACTTATTTTTAAAATTTTGTTCAATATACATTAAATATAATTGTATATTTATAAGCAATCTTAATAAATAGCATGCCAGGCCTGGTGGCACATGCCTTTAATCCCAGCACTGGGGAGGTAGAGGCAGGCAGATTTCTATAAGTTCAAGGCCAGCCTGGTCTACAAAGTGAATTCCAGGACAGCTGGGGCTGCAGGGAGATCCTGTCTCAAAAAGACAAAAAAAAATAAATAAAAAAAAAAAAAAAAAAAAGAAATAACAGATGATTATTCTAGTTTTTAAGAGTGGTTTTTTCATTCTTTCCATGGTAACAGTTGCCTAAGTATTATAGGATGTCACAGACAGGAAACTGACATGTACAAAATACATCAGTCTTCCAGGTCCACACATCAGTCATGTGGTTGGACTAGTGCATATGTAAAGGACCATTATATATATTTTTGTATATATATATCTATATATTTAAGAATATATTATATTATTATTAATATATATTAATTAATATATATTAATATGTCTGTATGTGTGTATATATGCATGTTGGTGTAAGTATATGAATAAGTTAGTGTGTGTATATGTGTGTCCATGTGTGTATTAATTTGTATGTGCATTTCTTTTTTTTAAAGAATTTTATTTTATTTATTTATTTATTTATTTATGTGTATGAATGTACTGTCTGCATGTAGGTCTGTGCACCCATGTTGTGCAATGCCACGGAGGTCAAAAGAAGGTGTCGGATTACCCTGGAACTGGAGTTCTCCTGGAATTGGAGTTATAGACGGTTCTCAGCCGCCATGTCGGTGCTGGGGATCAAACTCGGGTCCTCTGCAAGAGCAGTTGGTGCTCTTAACTGCTAAGCCATCTCTCCAGCCCCTGTGTGTGCATTTCTATGTATGTGTTCACGTGTGATTGTATGTGTGTATAAGTGTTTATGTATATGGATATGCATGTGTGTTCCTGTGTGTTATTCTGTGCTTGTACATATCTGTGGTCATGTGTGCATATGTGTTTATGTGTATGCATGTGTTCATGTTGGTGCAGGTATATATGTGTTATCATGTGTCTATGTTGTTTATGTGTTCCTGTGTATATTCATGCATTTATGTGTGTGCTTCTACATATGAATGTATGTTTTTATGTTTGTGTATGCAGGTGTGCATTATTATATGTATATGACTGTTCATGTGCATATACATATGTGTCCATATGTGTTATTCTGTGTGCTTGTGTGCATGTGTATTCATGTGTGGATATATGTTTGTATATCTGTATTCATGAGAATTCATGTATATGTTCATGTGTATGTGTGTAAGTATGTTGTATATAGGTATGTGGTGTATGTGTGCATTCATCCATGCATGTGTGCTTCTGTTCATATGCTCATGTGTGTATGCCTGTGTTTGTACATTCATAGATGTATCCATGTTCATATATACATATGGGGTATAATTTGTATCTTGAAGCACTGTTGTTAATAATCCAGAAAGTGTTTAAAAACATATAGAACAGTTTCTACATATAGCAGGTGCTTAGAAAATATAGTCACTTATGGGGCTGGAGAGATGGCCTAGCGGTTAAGAGCACTGACCACTCTTACAGAGGATCCGGGTTCGATCCCCAGCACCCACATGGCGGCCGAGAACCGTCTGAAACTCCAATTCCAGGAGAACTCCAGTTCCAGGGGAATCCGACACCCTCTTCTGACCTCCGCGGCATTGCACAACACGGGTGCACACACCTGCATGCAGACAGTACATTCATACACATACAGAAATAAATAAAATTTAAAAATTATATTAAAAAAAAGAAAATATAGGCACTTATTACACTATAGTTACTAGAATTGGTTTTCTCAGAGGTGGAGGGAAAGCTAGTCTATCTTCTAGAAGCATTTGTGAACAGAATCACTCATTACCCATCCTGAGAAGAGCCAGCATCCTGCTCAGGAGACTCAGGGTTGGGAATGACTTGGAAACGTGTGCAGCACCAGAAATGATGCCCATTTCATGCTGTGACATTCAGCACCAATAAAGGAAGCCCTGCAGTCCTGCTAACAGAGACCATTTGCAGCCACCAAGTGGAGAACATTCCTCTGGCAGGGTCTGAACAGACGGTGATATTTCTCAGCTACCATCCCACGGCCATAAGACTTGGCAAATCCAGGCATCATTTTCACCCTGAAGAAAAGTGACTTTTAAGGAATTTAAATACCAGCTGCATGAATCTCAAGAGCAAGAAGAAGGAAAGTAAGAAAGTAAAGGGCTAAACGTAGAGAATCTCCTCTCAGACCGCAGCCAGTCTGCTGCACCATTAAGCCGGGTGTTGAAGAATCAAAATGCAAGTTAGAAAGGAGGAAACAATTTCTGGGCAAAGAAAATAAAATAATTGGGGCTGGAGAGATAGCCTAGCGGTTAAGAGCACCGACTGCTCTTGCAGAGGACCCGGGTTCGATACCCAGCACCCACATGGCGGCTGAGAACCATCTATAACTCCAATTCCAGGAGAACTCCAGTTCCAGGGGAATCCAACACCCTCTTCTGACCTCTGTGGCATTGCACGACACGGATGCACAAACCTATATGCAGACAGTACACTCATACACATACAAAAATTTAAAAAAATTTAAAAAATAAAATAATTGTAGTTAACACACATTGATATTTTTCAAGGAGAGGCCAACATAAAATATTTTCTGAGAGGTAAGTGGACTAGGAGCATCTAGGATTAACAGTAAAAAGCATTATCCAAATATAAGTAACATTCAGGAGCAAAGAAAAGCAATATTATTCTAAGTAACAATATCAATTCCAGTGCTTTATAAGTAGCTATTCATTTGATCTTCATGAAATCATATTTTATCATCAATAGTTATTCTTATTCCTATCTAAGTTTTAATAAAGTATTAAAAAGTTTCATTACTTTGGCCAAAATCACAACACTCAGTTCTAAATTTATGGCACCTGTTTCTTCAACTTGGCATGTGCATCAGAATTTCCAGGAAGGCTTACTAACCCTTCAGAGTGCCAAGACCCATCCTAGGGGTGCTGACTCATGTCTTGAGTTTGCAACTCATTTGTTCCAAGGTACTGCTGCTTTATGAACCATTTTTTAAGAAGCTCTGTGTCTCTAGAAGTCCAAGGCTCATTGTTTCCTTGTGGTGTCTTATGCTTCCCCAGATGTAACTATTACAAAACGAGAAGAAAATCATGATTTCAATGAGTAATTTCAACAGGAATACAACATAAATTTTGGGGAAGTTTTATAAATAAACCATAAACAATATAGACAGCTTATGCTTGAAAAAAACAGCTGTCTTTGTGGTTGAGTAGTGACTATGAGAAGACAGCAAAGAAGACAGATATTGAAACACTGAATGCAGAGGGCTGGAAGCAGAGGAAGCAGAACCTAGGGAGGGAAGTGATGGAGTGCCTGTGAATATGTATGCAGAGTGAGCTGGGCAGAGCCATAAGCACAGGTGTTTCAATCTGGCCAGAAAGCACAAGGAAGTCTCAGCAACAAAGCCATTGAGCTGGTATTTTGAAATCAGAATCAAAATACATTATGAAACAGGAGTAGAAGGTTTTCCTTAGGGTCAAGCAGCTGTATTTCTATTCTGGACCTCATCTGGTAGAGTGAGGAGTGTTGATATATACCTAACACCCTTCTGGTCCACTCCTACTTATTGACACCAGATTTCTAGTTCTATTCAGGTAATACTTCATTCACCCAGCAATCTGCAAGCATAAATAATGATTTCTATAAGGAGTGTTTATTCTAGAATCAAGAATGTGATGCACTTATTACCTTAGAGACATCATAAACCTACAGGGTGACTTCTGGGAATTATCCTTTGAGGCAAAAGAGACAGACAGGTATGTGAGGAAGAGCTGCTGCTTCTGCCTTAGGATCTGTTGTGTAGAGCCTTCATGCTTATATTTGTAGCAACCATTTGTACTCTGTAAGACCTGAGTGACTATACTGGGCACGTTGAAGATGGTTGTCCAGACACCAAATACAATAGGTACTTAAGCTGTCCACCTCCATGCTTCATGTTGAATGGGACTCTAAAGACTAAGGAGATATGTTGGTCAATAAAAATTATTTCTTTGCATGCAAGAGGATCTGGGTTTAATTCCCAGAATCCATGTGAAAACTGAGCATGGTGGAATGCACTTGTGATCCCTGGCATGGTGAGGCAGAAACAGGAAGATCCCTGGGGATCAGTCGGTGCTTAGCAAATCTGACCTCCTTAGCAAGCTACAGGGCCCTAAGAAATCTCACAAAAAAGTAGACATGGCTGGTGTGGTGGCGCAAGCATCCCAGCACTCAGGGGGCAGAAGCAGGCGGGCCTCAGTGACTTCAAGGTAGGCTGGTCTATATAGTGATTTCCAGGCCAGCTGGGTTTCAATAAGACCAAAAGACATGGAAAGAACTCAAAGAACAATAACAAATGCTGTTCTCCATATGCTTGCACAGGTATGTCTGTGTGCATGCTCCCCTCGCAGACATACCCCTGCATACATACATGGAAAAAAAGAAAAAATGAGACTATTGATAGTATTTTCCTTTTTTTGTTTCTAATGTTCAAGAGACTAATTTAAACAACAGTGATCCTTAATTAGAATTAATTAAGGCAAAATCTCTCAAAACAGAAGTATTTAGGCTCTGCAGTAAGGGATTTGGACAAAACTTCAGAGGATGCATTGATCTTTCTAAATTATAAATCTGAACACTTCAACCTTTTTCCCAGCTAAGATACTAATTTAATACAATGTAGTAAAACCAGGGAAGGATTCTCTAAAGAATAGTATATGTTTTTGAAGCCCTGTCATAATAATTCACATGTCATTGACAACTTTGGATAAATTCAAGGAGGTTTTGACAAGGGACAGGGGGAGCTTTAAGGGAGATTGAGGAAAATTACAAAGCACATTTTGAAAAATAGTCCTTGATTATAAGGATCTATAACAAGGCTGGTACCAGTTCCAGGTAGAACAGATATTTGTAAGTAAGATATCCTTGCAGAAGTTTCTGGTTTTATGTAGGGCTATGAAAACTTTGTGAATGGTTGTTGTCCTGGCAGAGTCCTTGTGAGAGTTCTTGTCAGGAAACTGTATATAAAAGCCCTTCTTTAAAATTTCTTAACTTTATTTATATATTAATTTATTTCATTTTGGTAAGGCTGAGATAAGAACCCCAATTTGCCTGGGTATGCTGGTGAATGGCCAGAATTCTGGAAGCAGAGGCAAGTGGATTTCTGTGATTCTGAGACCAAGATGGTCTACAAAAGGAGTTGCAGGTCAGCCAGGTCATTATTGTTAGTGAGACCCGGTCACAAAAAAGTCAAAAATAGAGGACTGGAAAGATAGATGGCTGAAAGGTTAAGAGCACTGCCTGCTCTTGAAGAGGACTCAGGTGTAGGAAGCTCTCTTTGCCAGGAGCAGGTACAGCGCAGTCCTGCTAAGGGAAGGGGAGTACAGTGCCCGCTTTGCAGCACTGTGCGAAACTGACCCCTCAGGGCAGAGGTCAGTCAGTTACTTCCATAACCTGACCTGAGAGGTCCTTCCAACTCAGGTCCTTAGCCTGAGAAAAGGGAACGTTTCCCATCTTGCCCGTGCTTTCCCACCTGCCCAGAGACTGCTGGCCCCTGGACAGGAATTTCAGGCTGATGGCTGATTGCCTATCTTCAGCCTATGCCCACTGACAATTCACTTCACCACATTAGCTATCCATGTTGGTAGTGTAAAGGACCGCTGTCCAACCCACTGGATTTTAATACATTTATCTTGATTTATCAGAATCTTGATGGGTTGCATATATTTTTGCAATGCACTTTTTATTTGGTTTAGATTTTGTATTTTTATGAAGAAAGAATTTTCCTTTATATTGTCAGAATTTATTGAGTTTTTGTGCATTTCAGAAAATACATCTTGATCAGTTTAGATCCCTTTCTTGTTCTTGCCACCCATAACCCACCAGATTTCAGGAATTCTTTCATTTATGTTATATCCTATCTGATCAAGCATCTGTACCCAAATGTCCCTCATTGGCTTTTGAGACAAGATTTTATATAGGACAAACTGGCCTTGAGCTTGCTATGTGAGTGAGGATATCCTTGAACTTAGGATTTTCTGGCCTCTACCTCCTGAAAGTAGAGATTACATGTATGTGAAACTATGCATATTTACATTCAAACTTTTTTTTCAGTGATACATGATGTAGGCTCTGTAATACTCCATCATATAGTAATGGGGGAGTTAGAGTGAAAAATGGAAATAAATGCCAATATTTGTTTGGGCATAATTGTGCTTTTGTTATAAATACTCTAAATGGACATAAAAGACCTTTAGGCATTCTCAGACTTGAAGTCTAAATGCTGGCTTACAGCAACCAACAGACTGTGAAAGTCAGCAAGTAATACCAGACTGAGGAAAGATGATACTTTGACCTATTTAAGACCAGACCAGTGGTATAATAGAATTTTGGGTTACTATATTTAATGAAATGTGATTCATACATCTGATATTATAATTAGATAATTATCTATATTATTAATCAATATTGCAGGAAAATAAATGACACTGCTTTGTTCTTATACAAGCCCAGTTCCTGAGGTGACAGTGAATCATCTTGGTTAGTGAAATGAATTTCATGCATTTTGAGATGCATAGTTGTGTTTCAAAGGGGAAAGTCCATAGACATACTGTGATTTGGAGGACTCTGGAGAAGCCATCAATCTGTTGCAAGGAGAGAGAAATTTACAATGTAGTTCATTAAAAATAAATAAATTGAAAACCAAATTATTCCATACATACCAATTATCCAAATATTTTGCAATTGTATCAAATATAAGGATGCATTCTTAAAGTAGTAAGAATATAACTCTGAAAAGAAAACTGTATGAATAGGTCCCAGGGCATAATGCCAACTTGTATATAATGACTCCAATGAAGCAGGAATCCGCACATTCATTATGATCTTGAGAGATTTGCTAGAAAAATGAATGTATCACTAATTCAGACATGCAGAGGCCAGAGAGCAGAGATGAGGATATTTTGATTCTGCTCATACACAGTGTAAGCATTGGTATGCAAGGAAGATATAAGGAGTTGGGAATTGTATTAGTTAGGGTTCACTAAAGAAAAAGAAGCAAGAGGACGAATATATAGCTATATACAATTTATTGATTTGCTTACGTGACAGAGTTCAAAGAGTCCAACAGTAGCCGTGCTGCACTGGAGAGGCTGAGAATCAAGGGAACTGCTCAGTCCACAAGGCTGGATGTCTCAATAGTCCCAATCTGGTGCTGAAGGCCCAATGGATTCCAGGAGATCTGCTGGTCTCAGTACATGCTGGGATCCATAGGGTTGATCACAGCAGCAAGATAAACTCACCAGTGAGAGAGAGGGGCAAGCCGCAGGATAAAAGGGACCAGATCCCTCTGGCATGGACTTTAATACTGACTGCCAGCAGAAGGTAATGCCCATATTTGGGGTGGGCCATCTGGGTTGAGGTAGTCCAATCCAAAGATCCTTTTTCTCTTGTTCCTTAGTTCAGTCAAGTTGACACCCAGGATTAACCATCACAAGTCCACCCCTTGTCAAATTGACACCCAATAAATAGCCTCTCCTTATGTTATGCTTAAATGTCAATTGCAAACAATGGCAAGGTCATAATTCCACCTAGCATGTTGTAAGTGTCTCATGTGCAATAGCAAAGCATTATATCTTAGAGTAGGTGGTAATGTCCTTGAGGAACACTTAGTCCTTCAGTATCTAATAACCTAAATATGACATTTAACATTTATCTCAGTTGCATATTCAAAAGAGAGCAACACAAGTATCTGCTTAATATATATATATATATATATATATATGAACAAGCACATTCTTAACCAAGTAGGACAAAAGTTAATATCTATTATAATCCATGTTTCTGCAACTGGTCCCATGGCCTCAGCTGATATTTATGACTATCTTCTTCTACTACCCATTCTGTATTTCCTCCACCATCAGCAAGCACCTCTGCAGGTCTTGGCTCTTTCCCTGGAGGAGTGACCCACACCTTTATCCCTGAAGGGTCTTGGCCATTTATTGTCCTGTCTGGTTTGGGTTGTTGGAGTTTCAAATTGACCTTAATCATAGGACATGTTAGCACCAGAAGGCGCCCTACAGCATCTCCTGCCTTCCAGACATAATCTTCCTTGCCCCCATTGTGGAGAAAAAGTCCAATTTCCCCCTGGTATTCTGGATCAATCACTCCTACTATTACTGTTATTCCTTCCTTAGCCCGTTGGCTTAAGGGCAATAGAAGCCCAAAGTGGCCAGGGGGAAGTCTTAGCTTCCAGTTCAATGGAACGTGTGCTGTATCTCCTGGCAAAAGCACTCCCCTCTTTGGAGCCAAAACTCCTAGACCAACAGAACACAAGATCATGGGTACAGGAAGCAAAAATTTTCCTACTGGGTCACTAGGGGTGATAGTGAGTGGAATCACTCCCACTTCCACCCCTGGGTTCCTGGACCCATGAATTCTGGCTATAGGAGAAACAGTACCATATAGTGGGCGCTGATTCAAAGCATATACTGCATTCTGGAGAACCTTGCCCCAGCCCTCCAGGGTATTGCTACCTAATTGGCATTGTATCTGTGTCTTCAAGAGGCCATTCCATCGTTCTATCAAGCCAGCTGCTTCTGGGTGGTGGGGAACATGGTAAGACCAGTGGATATCATGACCATGGGCCCACCTTCGCAATTCTTTGGCTGTGAAGTGAGTTCCTTGGTCAGAAGCAATGCTGTGAGGAATACCGTGATGGTGGATAAGGCATTCTGTAAGTCCCTGGATGGTAGTTTTGGCAGAAACATTATGTGCAGGAAAGGTAAATCCATAACCAGAATAAATATCTATTCCTGTAAGGACAAAACACTGTCCCCTCCATGATGGAAGTGGTCCAATGTAGTCAACCTGCCACCAGGTTGCTGGCTTGTCACCCCGGGGAATAGCGCCATATCGGGGGCTCATGTTGGTCTCTGCTGTGATTCCCCTATGGGAGCCTGCCACAGACTCCAGACAGCATCTCTAACTGCCACTGATACCTCAAGCATCATTGGGTCTGCTGGATCATATGGCCCTAGGTGTAGAGCAGCCTGCACTGCAGCCTGGACCTGTTGAAAAGCCTTTTTCTGTTCCATGCCCCACTTAAAGTTTGCTGCCTTCTGAGTCACCTGATATATGAGTCATAGTAACACACCCAGATGATGAAAGTGCTGCCTCCAGAATCCAAAAAGGCCCACCAAACGTTATGCTTCTTTCTTGGTGGAGGGAGGGGCCAGGTGCAACAACTTATTCTTTTTTTTAACATTTTTTATTCTTTTTTATTAATTTTATTTCTGTATGTGTATGAATGTACTGTCTGCATGCAAGTTTGTGCACCCATGTCGTGCAATGCCACGGAGGTCAGAAGAGGGTATCAGATTCCCCTGGAGCTGGAGTTCTCCTGGAATTGGAGTTTCAGACAGTTCTCAGCCACCATGTGGGAGCTGGGGATCGAACCCGGGTCCTCTGTAAGAGCAGTCGGTGCTCTTAACCACTAGGCCATCTCTCCAGCCCGTAACAACTTATTCTTTACCTTAGAAGGAATGTCTCTGCATGCTCCATACCACTGAACTCCTAGAAACTTCACAGAGGTAGATGGCCCTTGAATTTTAGTTGGATTTATTTCCCATCCTCTCATGCGCATATGCTTTACAAACAAGTCTAGATTAGCTGCTACCTCCTGTTCACTGGGTCCAATCAGCATAACATCATCAATATAGTAGACCAGTGTTATATTTTGTGGAAGAGTCAGGCAATCAAGATCCCTTCTAACTAAGTTATGGCACAAAGCTGGAGAGTTAACATACCCTTGAGGTAAGACAGTAAAGGTATACTGTGGGCCTTGCCAGCTGAAAGCAAATTGCTTCTGGTGGTCCTTATGAACTGGTATTGAGAAGAAAGCATTGGCCAGATCAATAGCTGCATACCAGGTACCAGGAGACATATTAATCTGCTCAAGTAAGGACACCACATCTGGTACAGCGGCTGCAATTGGTGTCACTACTTGGTTGAGTTTTCGATAGTCAACTGTCATTCTCCATGATCCATCTGTCTTTTGCACAGGCCAAATTGGAGAGTTAAATGGAGATGTGGTAGGAATCACCACCCCTGCATCTTTCAAATCCTTGATAGTGGCATTAATCTCCGCAATCCCTCCAGGGATACGATACTGTTTTTGGTTCACTATTTTCCCTGGTAGAGGCAACACCAATGGTTTCCATTTGGCCTTTCCAACCATAATAGCCCTCACTCCACAGATCAGGGAACCAATGTGGGGATTCTGCCAATTTCTAATTATATCTATCCCAATTATACATTCTGGGACTGGGGAAATAACTACGGGATGCGTTCTGGGACCCACTGGGCCCACCGTGAGTCGGACTTCAGCCAAAACTCCATTTATCACCTGACCTCCATAGGCCCCTACTTTAACCGGAGGGCCACAATGCTTTTTAGGGTCTCCTGGGATCAGTGTCAACTCAGAACCAGTATCCAATAGGCCTCGAAAAGTCTGATTATTTCCTTTTCCCCAGTGTACAGTTACCCTAGTAAAAGGCCTCAGGTCCCTCTGGGGAAGGACAGGAGGAAGGCAAACAGCATAACTCTTTGGTATTGTGACAAGGTCCTTCCTCACTGGAACCCGGCCACCCCTTCATTCAAGGGGTTCTGGGTCTGTGAACTGTCTCAAGTCTGGAAACCGGTCAACTGGGCGGGATTCGCTACTCCTAAAATCAAATGTTGACTTCCTGTCATTCGTTCTAGAGCTTTTCTGCTTATACAGATCAAATAAAAACTTAGTAGGCTTCTTATGTATTTGGTTCCTGGGAACACCATGATTAATTAGCCAGTTCCAAAGATCATTTCGGGTCATGCCATTATAGGTATTGTTTTGCCTTTGCCACCCATTATGATAATTACTGTAACTACGCTCATCTGGCCTTCTGCGATTCAGTGCTGCCACCTGACGCCTACCCTGAGGTCCTGTTAGACCTATTACGTGTACATTTAATTTATGCAAGCGAGCCACAACTTCTCTAACTGTAAGATCTGGCATAAGAAATAGAGCAAAAACAAAGCTCTTCAAATGTTCTGGTGTCTCTCTCAGTACTTTCCATCTTATAAATTCAGTGAATGGCATGTCCTCTGGGTCCTCATATTGTGGAGAATGTGGTTTTACACTTCGAATCCACTCGAGCATGCCCATCTGCCTGACCCTCACAATCCCTTCATCAATACTAAGCCAAGGAATATCAGGCATCTCTAACTCGCTGTTAGTAGGCCATGTTTTAATAAATACATCAGCCAACCATTCAAATAAACTTTTAACACCTTTTTTAACTGCTCGAGCTTCCATGTTAAACCTAGAATCTCTACTCAGTGGGCTCATATCGATAAACTCAGTATGATCCAATTTTATATTCCTTCCACCATTATCCCACACCCTTAAAATCCATTCCCACACATATTCCTTAGGCTTCTGCCGGAATGAATCAGCAAACTCATTAATTTCTTTAGTGGTATAGCGCACCTCCTCGTGGACCACACTTTCTATCTCACCTTGAGGGGCTTGCTTAGACTTCAATCTGGTTATAGGTCTAGAGGCAACAATTGTTGGGCCCTGAGGGACATTAGCTCCCACTGGGAGGGGGGGATTAGTTTCCTCAGGCAAGGGTGGGGAGGAGGGATCTGCAGGGTGTGGATTCTCTGCTGAGGGTGGGGAGATTAATTCCTCAGATAAAGAAAATCCCTCAGAATCCGAGGGTTCAAAATCCTCATCATCGTGGTTCTCCCACACATCTCCTTCCCAAGTTTCAGGGTTCCACCCTTTCCCCATCAGTGCTCCCACTTTGACTGCTGACACTCTTCGTGGCTGGGAATTAAATTTGCGTTGTAAATCAGCCAAATGTATAATAAGGGCTCCAGCTTGATTTTCTGCCGCTTTAGCTCTTTGGCTACTGCAGAGAAGATTCTCTTCCAGAGCACACTTGGAAACTTTTAAACTGTTGTTTCAAATCTGGAGCTGGTTAATTTTATCACTGAGCTCCTTATTTTCCTCTGTCACTTTATCCAAAGATGCTAGGAGCAACCAGGCAACATCATTATTTTCCTTATTTTTCTGCAATTTCTCAAACGTTTTATATATAGAGTCACTAAATTCCTTGCTTCTCACAAGAGACGAGTTAGGTGAGTCAAATGGATCTATCTTCATAATTACATCAAACAGTCTGCACCAAGGATTATCAATCCTCTTCATGCCACCAGGAGAGCCTTCAGTAACTCTAGGCTTCATTGGGTTGGAGAGCTGGCTCCAGAAACTACCAAGCCCACTAAAAAAATTTATCCTTTTGATACTGTTTCTCTAGAACCACTCCTGGTACCAAAATCTGTATTAGTCAGGGTTCTCTAAAGAAACAGAAGCAACAGGATGAATATACAGCTATATACATTTTATTGATTTGCTCATGTGACAAAGTTCAAGGAGTCCAACAGTAGCTGTGCCGCACTGGAGAGGCTGAGAAACCAGGGAACTGCTCAGTCCACAAGGCTGGATGTCTCAATAGTCCCAATCTGGTGCTGAAGGCCTGATGGATTCCAGGAGATCTGCTGGTCTCAGTACATGCTGGGATCCATAGGGTTGATCACAGCAGCAAGACAAACTCACCAGTGAGAGAGAGGCAAGCTGCAGGAAAAAAGGGACCAGATCCCTCTGGCATGGCCTTTAATACTGCCTGCCAGCAGAAGGTAAGTCCCACATTTGGGGTGGGCCATCCGGGTCGAGGTAGTCCAATCTGAAGATTCTTTTTTCTCTTATTTGTTCCTTAGTCCAGTCAAGTTGACACCCAGGATTAAACATCACAGGAATTAATTATTGCTAGGGGAGAAACATTTTCTTCAGGGGTGTATCTACTGGCTGGTAGGTTTCCCACACTCATGTAAATTATCCTTCACCCCTGCCTGCCCTTGTAAAAATCCTAAGTAATGAATAGTGTGTAGGAATGTAACCTCATTAAACTTAACGACATAATAGAATCAATATTGTTGCTCCCATTTTACAGCTGGTTATAAAGTAAGGTTCACACAATTTACCAACCCTGCATGTCATACATTTTATAAAGATTGTGGTTAAGATTAGTACATATTCCATTAGAATCTGTGGACGTTTGTGCTATTGCACAGGAAGACAGCATAATACAGTCATGGAGAGAAAAGGCATATGGGATACACCTGTCAAAGAAGATCATATGTTCAAGGGAAACTGAACAGAAAAGTTGTAGGAAAAACCCAAAGAAACATGTATGACTAGATATCAGAGGTGATGTGAATTTTCTTCTGGAAGAATGTGGGTGGATATATTTTCATTTAAAGAAGACCTTTCATGAATAAAGAAAACTTTTATGGGGAATGCTAAGAGGGAAAATGTGTTTGCTTGAATGAGAAATGTCCCTCTCCTTAATATTTGAATACTGGGTCCCAGTTTTTACCATTGTTTGTGGACATTTAGGAGGTGTGGCCTTGCTTAAGGAAGCATTTCATTGGGGGCTGGCTTTGAAAAATCTTAGCCTTGCTGCATTTCATTCTCTCCCGCCCCCGTGTGTGTGTGTGTGTGTGTGTGTGTGTGTGTGTGTCGTGTGTGTGTGTGTGTGTGTGTGTGTGTGTCCTCCTTCTGACAGCTTGAGGATGTGTGTGCTCAGCTTTCCGCTCTGGCTGTCTCCTGGCATGACTCTCTCACAGTGATGGACTCTGATCCCTCTGGAACTGTAAGTCCAATGAGCTCGCCGTTTTATAAGTTGCCTTAGTCATGGTGTTCTGTAACACAGACAGATAGTAACTAAAACAGAAGTTGGTACCAAGAAAGTGGGCTGCTGCTATAAAGAACATGACCATTTTTTAGAGGAATGTGGATGAATCTGAAGTTTAGACTAGAAAAGTAGGCAAATGCTGTAAGCCCAGATTAATTGGACTTTTCTATAAAGGCTGGTCTTGAACTATTCCAGAGTCAAGAAAAACAAAGACATAAACAGAAGCAGGGGTTTATTGACAAGGAATTAGGCTGCACCCTAAAGAACTTGCTTGAGGCTAAGTTAAAAAGTAATTCACTAGCTGGGCATGGTGGCACATGTCTTTAATCCTAGCACTTGGGAGGCAGAGGCAGGTGGATCTTTGTGAGTTCAAGGCCAGCCTGGTCTACAGAGCAAGTTCCAGGACAGCTGGGGCTACAGGGAGACCCTGTCTCAAAAAGAACAACACCAACCAAAAAAAAAAAAAAAAAAAAAGACCAAAAAAAAAGTAACGCACTAATTTCTGTATGGTTGTCAGCCAGGGGGTTCCCCCTCCAGATCGGGAGGAAGCAGAGAAGTGTTCTTGTAGCTGCAATGAATAAGGTGGAGAGACAGCCCACCCAAGGAGACTGTGTCAGAGGACAGCTCCTCTATTAGAAAGACAGAGATGTCTATATGGCGGCAAGGCTTCAGCAGGAAATTTGGGGGCAGGATTTAGGGAAGGGGACATGACTTAGGGGGAAGTTTCCTTAAGAACATTTGCAAGTTCGCAGTTTTGTTTTGTTTTGTTTGTTTTTTGCCAGGGACTCTGCAAGGGCAAAAAACTGCTGCCTATCACTCACCAGAGGCTAAGGCCAGGTTCAGGACTTAAAATAGAGCAAGTCACACTCATATCATCCTCATAGAGAGTTTGACAGGGTGCATAGCTGTGCTCAATATTTCTGTCAATCCTGGGGTCCCCTACAAATGTCATTGGCTGAGAAAATTGCAAGAGTGCTTAAAGTTATATCTGTATTGTGGTTATGGGTGGTGAACATTATGCATATCTAAAATTTAAAAAGGGTGCTAAGAAGTCTAATAATGTTGGAGCCAAAGAAGTCAGGTCATGTCAAGAAAGAGGCCCTCTTAGATAAGGGGTTTAGAGTCATTAAGGAGAGACTCCAGATTTGCACTTAAAGGGAATTCCCATACCATAAGATTCCAGCCAGATAAACTTCCCAACTTATAAAAATAAGTGGTCTAAGGAGTTTTCCACTCCTAGAAAACCACAAAATACAAAAGGTAATTGAGAAGTGGCTCAAGTTCCATTACCAAGCTGACACCCAAACTTGATAATGTCATTCATGTGGTAGTGGCCTTAAAGGCATGAAAGATACAAAAATGTGGAGGTCATCAACTCTTCCTCCATCATTTTATATAGTCACTGAAGCCAGGAAGCATATAGTTTGGGGCAGTCACTGCAGGGAGATGTGCATAGACCAAGAGGTCCTGAGAGTTCATTGTCTGAAGCTTTGATGCTCAAGCCTGATTGGCAGTGAAGACCAAAATATTCTGAATATGCCAGAGCTCTTAGAAATGTAACAAGAAGAGCTCCATACAAGGATTGGTACCATTCCAAAGAGAAATACATGCTACACACAGCAAAGCCAGAGAGACAGAGCCCTTGAAGCTCTTTGAAACTAAATACCAGATGTAGGACATGAAGTTATAGGATTTGTTGTTTGCCATAGCAGTTTCAGTCTTGTTTTGGTCCAGGATGTCCTTACTATGCCTCCATTCCTCTATTTTGGAATGGTAGCATATATTCGGTGCCATTATATCTTGAAATTTGTAATTTGCTTTTTTATTTTTCAGGAGGTTAAAGTTAAGAAGGGACCTTAAGTCTCAGAAGAGTTTCCACTTTGGACTCTTGCATAGTGTTGAGACTGTTAAAGACTATGGGTAATTTTGAAGTTAGACTAAATGAATTTTACATTGTGATATAGGCATGAGCTTATGGGGGCCACGGAGTAGAGTGTAATGGTCTGAATGAGAATATACATCATGGGCTCCAGGAGGTCTTGGTCCCCAGTTGGTTGCACTGTTTGCAGAGGTTTAGGCAGTGTGGCCTTGCAGGAGGAAGCAGATAATTGGGGGAAGGGGGTGCTTTGAGACTTCTTAGCCTTGCCCCATTTCCAGTTTCTCTGCTTCCTATCGTGCTTGAAGATATAAGTGCTCGGGTTTCTGCTCCAGCTGCTTCCTGCCATGCCCTCCCCCCTCCACCGTGATAGACCTTATTCCTCTGGAAGTATAAACCCAAAAAACTCTTCCTTCTAAAAGTTGTCCTGGTCACTGTTTACTACAGCAACAGAAAAGTACCTAATACAGAGGGTTGTCTGCTAAAATTAAATGAAACTACAATTCAACTATGGGCACAATTTAGAGATTTCATTAGGCAAACTAAGTTCGTAAACACAAACCAGTAGAAGATTTTCCTGATATTCTGTTTCCTTCAAAAACATTAATAGTTATAACAGTTCAGACTCAGGACCCTGGTTTAAATTCATATTTCTGTTTCTCATGCTTATGGCTAAAATAGAGATATTAAAACCTCAAAGAAATTTTCAGCTACTTCTCAGAACACTCCCTCCTGTGTGTTTTCTAAGGATAAAAGTTAAGGAATAAATTTAAAATAACTTGTTCCATATGAATGGCCAATGCAAAGAATTCTAACTTTAACCTTAGTCCCACAGATGGCTCAGTTTGGGCTTATAAAATTGAGCCAACCTCTTTAGAAGGGCAAGGATACAAACAACAAATGGAAGTAGGGGCCACAAATCTGGTAGCATGTTCAAAAAAGGTTAAAACATAGAATGTTCCCATTAGGAGCACGGCCCTCCAAGCTTCAAGTGACAGGGTCCATTGTACAAGTGAGGAATACTCAAGGATCAAAGTAGGCAATGTTTCCAGTTACTAAATTGGAAGCATTGCAGCAAATGGGAGCTTGGAAGCATGAAGAAACAGCCAAGATTGCATAAGAAGCAATGGATACAAGTGTGTTGACATCCCCAGTGTACATATATGAGAAAATACCCTGACAAAGGGCAATTTCCACATTTTGTAATATTGCTATCCTTGGGGCAGCTTCTGAATTGAGAGGACAAAGTTGTGGTATCTCACTTGGTTTTTTTAAAGAAACTTAAATTCTGGCACTGAGCAATTATTTGGCTGAGGTTAGCTTAGCACGGAAGTTACAACAGGCAACAGGATTTTAGAGTTGAACTATTTTCTCACCTTTTAACTCAATAAGGATGATTTACATATGAAAATAAATATTCTTCTATCACATAAGAAAGATCGGACGCAATACTTTTATAGAAAAAAAAAAACCGTGCTTAGCACCAAGATGTCCACTTTAATACTTTTATCTGGTAAACAGAGCAAAGGCTCCTGAGAGAAATGACAATGTAAATTGGGGAGTGGGGAATCGGCTCAGGGGTTCTGGGCAGTACTTACTGTTCTTCTAGAAGAACTGAGTTCAAGTCCCAACACTCGCATGGCAGATCTGTCATATATTTTCGGTCCTTTGGGGCACTACAGACATACTAGTATATACACAGGCAATCCAAACACTTGTACAAAGAAGAATAAGTAAATCTTTTTAAAACAAAACCCTCTGTTAATGAAGAAATATGGCAAAAACTGTTATATCTTAACAATGTGAGCAGAGTTAGAAATCAGCCCTGAGGGAGAGATGGATCAGTGGTTAAGAGCAGTGATTGCTTTTTCAGAAAACCCAGGCTTAATTCCTAGGACCCACATGGAGGCTGACAACCATCCATAGCTCCAGTTCTAGAGGATCTACTACCCTCTTCTGACCACTAAGGGTACTGCAATGGGTGTTCTTACAATAAACTCATACACATGAATAAAATTAATAAATAAAAATTTATTCTGCCAAACATGCTTTTCATCTCTTTCTCAGTCTTTCTCAATATTCTCCATGAGGAAGTTGACTGTATTGAGCAGAAGTTCACTGTTTCAGTCAGTTCTTCGATGCAGTCCTTTCTGTTGTTGTTGTTGCTGTTGTTGTTTCCAATATGCATCAATCCCAACTGCTTTGGACAAAAGCTCAAGGGGCCCAGCACAAGAAATACTTACAACTAGGTAATTGGCACTAGCATCCACCGATGAGGGATACCATTCTTCGTTTGTTTTTCTGGGACTGTGTTGCTTCACTAAGCATGATGTCCTCTAGCTCCAACCATTTTCCTGCAAAGCTCTTTCTTTACTGCTGCATAGAACTCCATTGTGTAGATGTACTACATTTTCTCTATCCACTCATCAGTTGAAGGGCATTTGGGTTGGTTCCAGCTCCTTGTTATTGTGAAGAGAGCTGAAATAAACATGGCCGTGCATGTATCTCTGTGGTGGGGTGAGTCTTGAGGGTACATGCCCAGGAGTGGTATGGCCGGGTTGGGTGGCAAGTTCATTCCAAGTCTTCCAAGGGTTCTCCACACTGCTTTCCATAGTGACTGTACGAGTTTACATTCCCACCAGCAGTGGATGCATGTTCCCCTTTCCCCACAACCTCTCCAGCACTTGGTATCATTGGTTTTCTTGATCCTAGCCAGTATTATTAGAGTAAGATTCCTTAATGATTAGTAATGTTGAACACTTCTTAAGGTGTTTCTCAGCCATCTCTAATTCCTCACTTGTGAAGTCTCTGTTCAGTTCTTTGCTCCATCTATTGAGTGGGTCATTTGTTTTTTTTCTTTGTTTTTTGAGTAGTTTATATATTCTGGAAATCAATGCTTTGTCAGATGTTTCTGCAGTGAAGGTTTCCTCCCACTCTGTGGGATTTTTCTTCACTTCCTTGATTGTTTCTTTTGATGCACAGAAGCTTTTGAGTATAATGAGTTCCCATTTGTCAATTGTCGACCTTAATTCTTGTGCAGCTGCTGTCTGATTTAGGAAGTCTTTTCCTACGCCTATGTCTTGTAGTCTGCTGCCAATTTTTTCTTCTATTGCCTTCAGAGTTTGGGGTTTCACATTGAGGTCTTTGATCCATCTGGAGTTGACTTTTGTACAGGGCAATAGGTAGGAGTTTAATTTCATTCTTCTACAAGTGGTGATCCAGTTTTGCCAACACCACTTGCTGAAGATGCTATCTTTTCTCCATTGTGGCTTCTTGGCCCCCTTGTCAAATATAAGATGGCTGAAATTGTATGTGCTCAGATTTTGATCTTCGGTTTTGTTCCATTGGTCAACAGGTCTGTTTTTGTGCCAGTACCAGGCTGTTTTTATGACTATAGCCCTGTAGTATAGTTTGAAGTCTGGTATAGAGATCCTCCCTGTGTAGCTCTTTTTGCTCAGGGTTGTTTTAACTATTTTGGGTCTTTTGTTTTTCCAAATGAATTTAAGGGCTTTCTTTCCAAGCCTGTGAAGAAACTCTTGGGGATTTTGTTTGGAATTGCATTAAATCTATATAAGTGTTTCAGTAAAATGGACATTTTTACAATGTTAATTTTCCCAATCCATGAGCATGGGAGGTTTTCCATCTTCTGATGTCTTCTTCAATTTCTTTCTTTAAGGGTTTAAATTTTTTGCTGTAGAGATCTTTGGTGTCTTTGGTTAGGTTTGTAAAAAAAAAAATAGATAAATAAAAATTTAAGAAAGAATCAACCACGATAGTAATAATTATGTTTTCAACAATCCCTTCCACCACAAAGTCCCTAGCAAAACAGTTAAGAACAAAGGAAATTTGAAAAGTCAAGAAGACCTTAAGAAGACATTATTAAAATTAACATTGGTTCTTTATTTCCTATTTTTTTGTTTTATTAATCTTTATAAATTTCATACAACATGATATTATCGTATTTAAACTCCATCCTTATCTACGTCCCCACACACACAATTTCATGTACTTTGATATTTATTTATTTATCTATCTAATCTATCTGATTGTTTAAAGGCCTATTGAGTCAAACTTGTGTCCCCAAATGTCCTTCAGAGTGAGTCCATTCAATGCTGCTTGGATGTAATCCTTTAAGAGAAATAAAATGATGTAAAAACTAAATCAGAACAAATTATGAACATTTCTTAAAACTAATGTGCTAACATTCACTAACACACTGCGACATCATCAC
This sequence comes from Rhizomys pruinosus, assembly GCA_009823505.1. NCBI lineage: Eukaryota > Metazoa > Chordata > Mammalia > Rodentia > Spalacidae > Rhizomys > Rhizomys pruinosus. The sequence continues at coordinate 687,138 of VZQC01001281.1, forward strand.
ACAAACTTAAGGTATTAATAACTGGTGTTAATATATTTAGAGACTTTTTATGTAAACATGAAACCATCCTAAAACTGTTTAATAAAAAATGAAAACCTAAGCATCCTTCATGTAAAACCAATTTGTGAGCAGTTGTGCCCAAACCCACACAGCTCATGGATCCCACCATCCAGCAGGGGGGCTTGTATGTTCAATCAAGTTGATCAAATGAGTGTCCAGTCTATATTGTTGTAGTTTAACCATTCACCCCAATCGCAGCCCTTACATTCTACCATGCCCCCTCTTCCGCAGATTGTTCCCTAGGCTTAGAAAAGGGGCACAGGTGGATGAGATGCAAAACAGTCTACTTTCTCTGGAGCTGTTGTCTTGGTCTCTAGTCAATTCTGGCTATTTTCTTTCATGGGCTGCCAGTTTGTCCAGGCATAACCTTTCGATCCTGCTAATGAAGCACATGCAATTAGATATATAGGTATTTAAACAGTATAATATATAGATAGCCTTTCGATCCTACTAATGAAGCACACGCAATTAGATAAATAGATATTTAAACAGTACTAATTGTTATGGTAGGTTACTTTGGTATAGACAGAGATGTTTGGATGGTATGTTAATCCATGAATTACATTTTCTTCTGTTAAGTATGACAGGGTCTTCATGTGGTTTATAACATCTCCTAACCATTAGAGGATGTAAGCTTGTGGCATCAGCCATGGGTTATTCCTCCAAGGAGACAGCTAATAGCCAATTAGATTTGGGATATATAGAAATTGGTTTTACATGAAGGATGCTTGTAGTCACAAATTATCACTTATTGTTAAAAAAAATGAAAACAAAACAAAACAAAAAAAAACAGAGAAAGATGCAGAAAAGTCACAGCGCAATGCATGATCTGGGATGGGTAGGGGTGGGGTGGGGGGAAGGGAAGGGGATACATGCCTGATCTGAATTGGAAAATGATGTATGAAATACACAAAGCATCAATAAAAAAATAAATAAAAAAATGAAAACCTAAGTTTTCTTATTCATGGAAAATGTCAACATGTACTGCCTTTTCTTTCTTTACCTCACTTTTTACCCCATAAATATTTTTAAAATGTGGTAGTTTTATTGCTATGTAGGAAATGTGGTTTGTTGTTAATATCTTGCCAACTTAATTTTGTAAGTGAATAATTTTCCAACAATCAAAATTCATCTAAAACACTGAAATTTTTATTAAAGAGTATGTCTGTAGTGTACTAGGAAAACAATTTAAAAAGTAAGAAAATTAAAGGGGAAGAGGAAAGAGAAAGGGAAAGAAAAGACCTGTCAAGAGAGGTAATATTCTCACCATTTCAGAATACTAGAGAGAAAGGAAATCTTCTCATATCTCTCCTTCTAATTAATTCCTGCCTTATGTTCCATAGCTTCTAACATTTGTAGCCCTAAACCTTCTCAACCAAAGCTAAGGGATGGAACAACAGATAATGGAGAAGTCATCAAGTCCTGTTCATTGACACTAGGTACTCCTCCACTCTCTTGCACTAAGGGACAGAGATGGATAGCTTACTGGGGCTACCTTCACCATGAATAGTCTGTTTAGAAGAGAGGCTTGGCCCTTGCTTTGCAGGCATTCTGGAGAGGAGGCCTGTCAGAGGAACAACACAGAGGCTGTACTCTAGCAGACAAGGGACTGTCTGGGAACTGAGTTTTTCAGATCTTATAAATAAGAACCAATAACAACAGGAACATGGTAGCCAAGGAACTTATAAAGAGAAACAGCCACCCAAAAGACAAGCAAAAATGAAAAAATGAAAAACATCAAAATACGAGATGTGAATAACTAAAATATTTAAAATGATATAAAGTTTATTAAAATATTAGCTGGCAGGTCTTAAGGGATCTCTGTGAGTTCAAGGAAAGCTTAATATACATAGAAAATTCCATGTCAACAAGGCCTACATAGTTAGACCATGTTTCAAAAAAAAAAAAGAAAAATACAAAAACTTATCACGTAACAAAAGTTTGTGTAAGAATTTGATCATAATATCAATCAATATATCACTTCTTAATATATACTAGTAGGACTACTGAAGAAAATGAACATTGTTATTTAGCAAATCAATGTTAGCAAAGAGGAAAAAAAAAGAAAGGAGTTCCTAAGAAAAGACTAGATATGAATGAGAGATTTGGGAAAGAATAATGTAAGATCCAGGGGAATGTGATGCCCTCTTCTGTCCTCCTCAGGTACTGCATGACATAGCACATTTACATAGATGTAATTCACTCATCCACATAAAATAAAAATAAATTACCAAAAGATATGTGAAGGTAAACCATGTAGATTACAGACGAATGACTAAAGACTCTTTTTTTCTATTACTTCTTTATTTTTTTCCATTTTTTAACAATAAGTAATAATTTATGAGTACAAGCATCCTTCATGTAAAACCAATTTGCAAGCAGTTGTGTCCAAACCCACACACCCCAAGGGTCCCACCATCCAGCTGGGGTGCTTGTATGTTCAATCAAGTTGATCAAATGAGTGTCCAGTCTATATTGCTGTAGTTTCACCATTCACCCCAATCACAGCCCTTACTTTCTACCATGCCCCCTCTTCCGTAAATTGTTCCCTAGGCTTAGAAAAGGGGCACAGGTGGACGAGAAGCAAAATGGTCTACTTTCTCTGGAGATGTCGTTTTAGACGCTGGTCAATTCTGGCTATTTCCTTTCATGGGCTGACAGTTTGTCCAGGAATAACCTTTCGATCCTACTAATGAAGAACAAGCAATTAGATATATAGGTATTTAAGCAGCACTAATAGTTATGGTAGGTTACTTTAGCATAGACACATGTTTGGATATGTTAATCCATGAATTACAATTTTCCCCCCTGTTAAATATGACAGGGTCTTACTGTGGCTTATAACATCTNCCAACATGGAGGCTGACAACCATCCATACTCCAGTTTAGAGGATCTACTACCCTCTTCTGACCACTAAGGGTACTGCAATGGGTGTTCTTACAATAAACTCATTACACAATGATAAAAATTATAAATAAAAATTATTATCTGCAAACATGCTTTCATCTCTTCTCAGTCTTTCTCAATATTCTCCATGAGGAAGTTGCTGTATTGAGCAGAAGTTCACTGTTTCAGTCAGTTCTTCGATGCAGTCCTTTCTGTTGTTGTTGTTGTGTTTTGTTCCAATATGCATCAATCCCAACTGCTTTGGACAAAAGCTCAAGGGGCCCAGCACAAAAATACTTACAACTAGTAATTGGCACTAAGCATCCACCGATGAGATACCATTCTTCGTTTGTTTTTTCTGGGACTGTGTTGCTTCACTAAGCATGATGTCCTCAGCTCCAACATTTTCTGCCTCAAAGCTCATTCTTTACTGCTGCATTAAACTCCATTGTGTAGATGTACTACATTTTCTCTATCCCATCATATCAGTTGAAGGCATTTGGGTGGTTTCCAGCTCCTGTTATTGTGAGAGAGCTGAAATAAAACATGGCCGTGCATGATCTCTGTGGTGGGGTGATCTTGACGGTACATGCCCAGAGTGGTATGGCCGGGTTGGGTGGCAAGTTCATTCCAAGTCTTGCAAGGTTTCTCCACACTGCTTTCCATAGTGACTGTACGAGTTTACATTTCCACAACAGCAGTGGATGCAGTTCCCCTTTCCCCACAACCTCTCCAGCACTTGGTATCATTGGTTTCTGATCCTACCAGTATATTGGTAAGATGATATCTTAAAGTGGTTTTGATTTTGCATTCCTTAATGATTAGAATGTTGAACACTTTCTAAGGTGTTTCTCAGCCATCTCTAATTCCTCACTTGTGAAGTCTCTGTTCAGTTCTTTGCTCCTCTTTTGATGGGTCATTTGTTTTTTCTTTTGTTTTTTAGTAGTTTATATATTCTGGAATCAATGTTTGTCAGATGTTCTCAGTGAAGGCTTTGCCTCCCAGCTCCGTCGGTATTTTTTTTTCTTCCTTATTGTTTCTTTTTGATGCACAGAAGCTTTTGAGTATAATGAGTTCCCATTTGTCAATTGTCGACCTTAATTCTTGTGCAGCTGCTGTCTGATTTAGGAAGTCTTTCCTACGCCTATGTCTTTTAGTTGCTGCAACATTTTTTCTTCTATTGCTTTCAGATTGGGGTTCACATTGAGTCTTTGATCCATCTGGAGTGACTTTTGTACAGGGCAATAGGTAGGAGTTTAATTTATTCCTACAAGTGGTTGATCCAGTTTTGCCAACACCACTTGCTGAAGATGCTATCTTTTCTCCATTGTGGCTTCTTGCCCCTTGTCAATATAGGATGGCTGAAATTGTTATGTGCTCAGATTTGATCTTCGGTTTTGTCCCATTGGTCAACAGGTCTGTTTTTGTGCCAGTACCAGCTGTTTTTATGACTATAGCCCTGTAGTATAGTTTGAAGTCTGGTATAGAGATCCCCCCTGTGTAGCTCTTTTTGCTCAGGGTTTTTTACTATTTTGGGTCTTTTGTTTTTCCAAATGAATTTAAGGTTTTTTCCTAAGCCTTGAAAAAACTCTTGGGGATTTTGGAATTGCATTAAATTCTATATAGTGTTTCAGTAAAATGGACATTTTACAATGTTAATTTTCCCAATCCATGAGCATGGGAGGTTTCCATCTTCTGATGTCTTTCAATTTCTTTCTTTAAGGGTTTAAATTTTTTGCTGTAGAGATCTTTGGTGTCTTTGGTTAGGTTTGTAAAAAAAAAATAGAATAAATAAAAATTTAAGAAAGACATCAACACGATAGTAATAATTATGTTTTCAACAATCCCTTCCACCACAAAGTCCCTAGCAAAACAGTTAAGAACAAAGGAAATTTGAAAAGTCAAGAAGGACCTTAAGAAGACATTATTAAAATTAACATTGGTTCTTATTTCCTATTTTTTTGTTTTATTAATCTTTATAAATTTCATACAACATGATATTATCGTATTTAAACTCCATCCTTATCTACGTCCCCACACACACAATTTCATGGTTTTGATATTTATTTATTTATCTATCTAATCTATCTGATTGTTTAAAGGCCTATTGAGTCAAACTTGTGTCCCCAAATGCCTCGAGTGAAGTCCATTCAATGCTGCTTGGATGTAATCCTTTAAGAGAAATAAAATGATGTAAAAACTAAATCAGAACAAATTATGAACATTTCTTAAAACTAATGTGCTAACATTCACTAACACACTGCGAACATCATCACACAAACTTAAGGTATTAATAACTGGTGTTAATATATTTAGAGACTTTTTATGTAAACATGAAACCATCCTAAAACTGTTTAATAAAAAATGAAAACCTAAGCATCCTTCATGTAAACCAATTTTTGAGCATTGTGCCCAAACCCACACAGCTCATGGATTCCACCATCAGCAGGGGGGCTTGTATGTTCAATCAAGTTGATCAAATGAGTGTCCAGTCTATATGTTGTAGTTTAACCATTCAACCCAATCGCAGCCCTTACATTCTACCATGCCCCCTCTTCCGCAGATTGTTCCCTAGGCTTAGAAAAGGGGCACAGGGTGGATGAGATGCAAAACAGTCTACTTTCTCTGGAGCTTTGTCTTGGTCTCTATCATATTAATTTGGTATTTTCTTTCATGGGCTGCCAGTTGTCCAGGCATAACCTTTCGATCCTGCTAATGAAGCACATGCAATTAGATTATAGGTATTTAAACATTATAATTATAGATAGCCTTCGATCCTACTAATGAAGCACACGCAATTAGATAAATAGATATTTTAAACAGTACTAATGTTATGGTAGGTTACTTTGGTATAGAAGAGATGTTTGGATGGTATGTTAATCCATGAATTACATTGTTCTTCTGTTAAGTATGACAGGGGTCTTCTGTGGTTTTAACATCTCCTAACCATTAGAGGATGTAAGCTTGTGCATCAGCCATGGGTTATTCCCAAAGAGAAAAGCTAATAGCCAATTAGATTTGGGATATATCAGAAATTGGTTATACCATGAAGGATGCTTGTATCAAAACTACACAAAAAAAATTTAAAAAAAATGAAAACAAAAAAAACAAACAAAAAAGCAGAGAAAAGATGCAGAAAAGTCACAGCGCAATGCATGATCTGGGATGGGTAGGGGTGGGTTGGGGGAAGGGAAGGGATAATGCCTGATCGAATTTGAAAAATGATGTATGAAATACACAAAGATCAATAAAAAAATAAATAAATAAAATGAAACCTAAGTTTTCTTTATTCATGGAAAATGTCAACATGTACTGCCCTTTTCTTTCTTAACCTTCACTTTTTACCCCATAAATATTTTTAAAATGTGGTAGTTTTATTGCTATGTAGGAAATGTGGTTTGTTTGTTAATATCTTGCCAACTTAATTTTGTAAGTGAATAATTCTCCAACAATCAAAATTCATCTAAAACACTGAAATTTTTATTAAAGAGTATGTCTGTAGTGTACTAGGAAAACAATTTAAAAAGTAAGAAAATTAAAGGGGAAGAGGAAAGAGAAAGGGAAAGAAAAGACCTGTCAAGAGAGGTAATATTCTCACCATTTCAGAATACTAGAGAGAAAGGAAATCTTCTCATATCTCTCCTTCTAATTAATTCCTGCCTTATGTTCCATAGCTTCTAACATTTGTAGCCCTAAACCTTCTCAACCAAAGCTAAGGGATGGAACAACAGATAATGGAGAAGTCATCAAGTCCTGTTCATTGACACTAGGTACTCCTCCACTCTCTTGCACTAAGGGACAGAGATGGATAGCTTACTGGGGCTACCTTCACCATGAATAGTCTGTTTAGAAGAGAGGCTTGGCCCTTGCTTTGCAGGCATTCTGGAGAGGAGGCCTGTCAGAGGAACAACACAGAGGCTGTACTCTAGCAGACAAGGGACTGTCTGGGAACTGATTTTTCAGATCTTATAAATAAGAACCAATAACAACAGGAACATGGTAGCCAAGGAACTTATAAAGAGAAACAGCCACCCAAAAGACAAGCAAAAATGAAAAAAATGAAAAACAAAAAACGAAAATAGTTTATCTATAAATATATTTAAAATGATATAAAGTTTATTAAAATATTAGGGCTGGCAGGTCTTAAAAAGGATCTCTGTGAGTTCAAGAAAGCTTAATATACATAGAAAATTCCATGTCAACAAGGCCTACATAGTTTAGACCATGTTTTCAAAAAAAAAAAAGAAAAATACAAAAACTTATCACGTAACAAAAGTTTGTGTAAGAATTTGATCATAATATCAATCAATATATCACTTCTTAAATATATACTAGTTAGGACTACTGAAGAAAATGAACATTGTTATTTAGCAAATCAATGTTAGCAAAGAGGAAAAAAAAGAAAGGAGTTCCTAAGAAAAGACTAGATATGAATGAGAGATTTGGGAAAGAATAATGTAAGATCCAGGGAATGTGATGCCCTCTTTTCCTCCTCAGGTACTGCATGACATAGCACATTTACATAGATGTAATTCACTCATCCACATAAAATAAAAATAAAATTACCAAAAGATATGTTGAAGGTAAACCATGTAGATTACAGACGAATGACTAAAGACTCTTTTTTTCATTACTTCTTTATTTTTTTCCATTTTTAACAATAAGTAATTAATATGATACAAGCATCCTTCATGTAAAACCAATTTGCAAGCAGTTGTGTCCAAACCCACCACCAAAGGTCCCACTATCCAGCTGGGGTGCTTGTATGTTCAATCAAGTTGATCAAATGAGTGTCCAGTCTATATTGCTGTAGTTTTCACCATTCACCCCAATCACAGCCCTTACTTTCTACATGCCCCCTCTTCCGTAAATTGTCCTAGGCAGATAAAAGGGGCAAGGTGGACTGAGAAGCAAAAATGTCTACTTTCTCTGGAGATGTCGTTTTTGACCTGGTCAATTCTGGCTATTTCCTTTCATGGGCTGACAGTTTGTCCAGGAATACCTTTTCTTTTTTATTTTTTTATTAATTTTATTTATTTCTGTATGTGTATGAATGTACTGTCTGCATGCAAGTTTGTGCACCCGTGTCGTGCAATGCCGCGAGGTCAGAAGAGGGTTCGGATTCCCCTGGAACTGAGTTCTCTGGAACTGGAGTTTCAGACGGTTCTTCGGCCACCATGTGGGTGCTGGGGATCGAACCCGGGTCTCCCCCAAGAGCAGTCAGCGCTTCAACACATAGGCCATCTCTCCAGCCCCAGGAATAACTCTTCAATCCTACTAATGAGCACAAGCAATTAGATATATGGGTATTAAACAGTACTAATTTTATGGTAGGTTACTTTGGTATAGACACAGATGTAGGATGGTATGTTAATCCATGAATTACATTTTTCTATAAAATATAACAGGGTCTTACTGTGGCTTATAACATGTCCTAACCACTAGAGGACGTAAGTTCGTGGCATCAGCCGTCGTTTATTCCTCCAAGGAGAGAGCTAATAGCCAATTAGATTTAGTACATACAGGCATATGGCTGCAACTGCTGCACAGTATTTCCAGGCAGGTGAGGTGTAGCTGAGGCTGACAGAGGAGTCTTGCTTGACTCAAGGAGACCTATATTTGCTTTATTGGTTTAGTGGCCTTTGGTAACACTCTCTGGTATTCCAGAGACCAACTGTACACTTGCGAGTGTGGTCTCAATACATCTTTTCCATGGTTACATCAGGTCTTCGACAGCAGGGCCTTATCACCTCTCTTCTTGCTGGTATCCCAGTTTACAGGCAAGAAGCCTTTACCTTTTGTGGGGGCTTGGATCCCCTGGCCAACACCTCCTTGATAGAATAATCCATTGCTGATATCAGAGCTCTCCTGTATTAATATATTTTGCTTAAGTGCACAGCTTAAGGAGACTTTTATTTGGTTCTGAATAAAGAATAATCCTTTTCACAGCTCCTATGTCTATTAGTCAATTAAAGAAGGCATTTTTACTGGTTTTATAAGAGATTACCTCTATAAGAGTTGGCTCCAATTTACAGTTAGAGAACGACCTCATCATCATCATATTCCTCCTTGTTCCTAGAATAAGAGGTAAGAAACTCTCTCATATTAAAACTTTGCAGCACCAAGAAGGTAAGTTTCATTAGGACTCATTATAAATAGTTGTTACAAGTAGGATCCACAGAGGGGTTTGATGCCTGTAGCAGTCTGAGGCTTTTCTTCCTTTCAATGTTCAGACAGGCCAACCTTTCTGCTGGCACTTCCTGGTACATCCTACACAATGCAAAGCTGTGACTCTTCTTTCTCAGCCATTAAGTTGGTGACATTTTGACCTGTGGGAACATACAAATCTTTTTCCGTAAATAGTTTTAAGATTTGAATTGCAAAGTTTTTGACAAAAAGGTTTCATATATATCTGTATCCCCCTTTTTATTTTAGGTTTTTGCTTTTTGACTCATGAGTGTCAAAAAGGCAGTTGTAATACGCATACCTATAGGCAGGAATCAAGGCACAGATTTCATCAAATTCACCCAAGCTGTTTTGGGTGACTGTATGTTGTTAACTTGGGAAGCAAAGTTAATTTCTTAAGTTAAATCATCCTACAGGTAAAAGAGAATGCTACAAGATAATACTGTACAACAGAAAATTTATAGAGAACATTTGTATGTGCCAATCCCAAAGTTATTGTTATACAGATTTTAAGCAAAACAAATGTGGACAACAACAATTTATATTTCCAATTAACTAAGGTGCATTACCGTTTTTATCTGAACCTTTAAACCAATGTTGTTTAATATACACATATTTACTTTTACTAACTCCTATATTCGATTAATGTATGTTTAATTGACGTGAGTTCAACAAGTATCCAATTTTGCCCAGACTCTGTATAAAGACTCTTTTTAAAGGCCCTTGAAATCCCTGCTTCTGGAACAGTGCCAGAGCTAGTGCTACTATCTATGGAGTTGTTGGGGAGTCCTTCAAACAATGCAGGCTACTGTCATTCCTTATGGTAGCCACCAGAACTAGAGAATAAGAAGACACCATACACTTCTGTTACATAATAAGTTTTTGTATTTTCCTTTTTTGAAACATGGTCTAACTCTGTAGGCCTGGCTGACCTGGAACTCCCGATTGGGCTTTCCTTGAACTGATAGAGATCCACATATCTTTTAGTCCCAAGTGCTGGGACTAAAGTCATGGACCAATATGCCTAGCAGTGTTGTTTTAAAAAAAGAAAAGAGAAGAGAAGAGAAGAGAAGAGAAGAGAAGAGAAGAGAAGAGAAGAGAAGAGAAGAGAAGAGAAGAGAAGAGAAGAGAAGAGAAGAGAAGAGACAAAAACATCTTAAGAGCCTTTCCAATTAAAAATAAGTACTGGTAATCTCATTACAAATGACAGAGAGATCCTCATCTGAGTCTCTGGGATCAATCCCTGCCACAGCCTTGGGATTGGGAGATTTATCCCTGAGACTCCCTAGTGCTCTGCCGTCTTACCTCTCAGACATCCTCATGTAAAGGAGATCCTATCCCATCTTGAATCTGCATGCCCCTCAAGCCTTGGCAGAATGAGTGACTCTGCACCACCATCTCAGCTCTCAGCCCAGGCTGGGTTTGGGGGATCCTTCCCTGCCTGAGACATGTGGTCCTGAAGCGTACCCATGTGATCTCCCTGTGCCTGGCCAGCCATCTGAGATTTGCACAACTGAAACCTATGAACACACACCTTACTCTATCAGCCAACCTGTTCACATAGCAGCTCCCATCCCACCCTGTGACCTAGGCCCCTGGGCAGTAAATCCTAAAATCTCTCTCAAAAGCTGAACCTATTTCTAGCTGAACTGAGACTACTTTCTTTTGCTATAATTGTACATTAATATAACTCAAAACTGAACACCAAGAACTTCTCATCTGGGCCATAATCTGACTTGTTGGGAAAACAACAAGGAACATACAAAAAAAAAATCATTCAACAAGACAAGGATATTATCATTTACTCACAATAAGGAGCACCACACAAGTCCAAGTGCCCAGGTCTCAAAAGAAAAACACAAAGACAAGCTTGGAGACATGGATCTCTCAATCAAAGAAAATGTCAAATCTAATGTAAGCCAGGAATGAAATATGCAAGACATCTGGGACACTAAAAAGATCAAATAAACGAACTATAAAGAAAAAAACAGGTCAAAGACAAGGAAAAAATTTTATTTTTATTTTTTTTATTAATTTTTATTTATTTATGTATGTGTATGAATGTACTGTCTGCATGCAAGTCTGCGCACCCGTGTCGTGCAATGCCGCGGAGGTCAGAAGAGGGTCTCGGATTCCCCTGGAACTGGAGTTCTCCTGGAATTGGAGTTTCAGACGGTTCTCAGCCGCCATGTGGGTGCTGGGGATCGAACCCGGGTCCTCTGCAAGAGCGGCCGGCTCTCTTAACCGCTAGGCCATCTCTCCAGCCCCACAAGGAAAAAAATTTTAATAAAAATCGGTAGAAAATTTCCTAAAGCTAGGGAATGGAACAAGAGGCATACACATTTCTGATTTTAAGAGGAATGTTTCCAATTTTTCTCCATTTAGATTGATGTTGAGTGAGGATTTGTTATAAGAAGTATGTTCCCTCCAGTCAATTCTCTCTAAGACTTTTAACATAAATGAATGTTGAATTTTATCAAAGGCCTTTTCTGCATGCACCTATTGGAATGGTCATGTGACCTTTTGTCTTTGAGTCCATTTATATGACATATGATATTTATTGACTTATGTATATGAACCATCTTTGTATCTTTGGAATAGAGCTGACTTGATCATTGTGGATGACCTTTATAATGTGTCCCAATACCAATACGCAGTTTGCAAATATTTTGTTGTGAATTTTTGCACCTGTTCTAGTTTCCTTCAATTACTGTGACAAAACATTCTGACCAATTCCAACTTGGGGAGGAAAGGGCTTATTTGGCTCACATCTCCTGGGTCACAGTTCATCACATCGGGAGCCCCAGGTAGGAACTTAGGGCAGGAACCTGGAGGCAGGAGCTGAAGCACAGGCCGTGGAGGAATGCTGCTTACTGGCTTGCTCTCCTGGCCCATGCCCAGCCTGATTTCTTATACTGTACATAACAACCTGCCAGGACACCACCCACAGTGGGTTGGGGCCTCCCACACTCAGTAATCAAGACAATTCTCCACAGAAATGGCCACAGGCCAGTCCAATGGAGCCAATTCCCCAACTGAGGCTCCCTCAACTCAGGTGTGTCAAGTTGACACTAAAGCTATCCAGCTCAGCATCTATATTCATTAAGGATATGGGTCTGTAGTTTTCTTTTTGGTTGTATCTTTGCCTGGTTTGGATATTATAGTGATGCTGACATCATAGAAGGAATTTGGGCGATTTCCTTCTGTTCTTATCTTTTTGAAAAACTTAAGAAATATTGGTTATAGAGCTTCTTTATATATCTGGTAGCATTCTGCCATAAATAAATCCACCTGAACCAGGGCAATTTTTGGTGTTGTTGGGAGGTTTTGTTTTTAATCACTGTTTCAATTTCTTTGTATGTTATGGGTCTATTTAAGCTGTTGATCTCTTCTTGGTTTAACTTTTGTGATTCTTATGATGCAAAATATTCATCCATTTCATTTAGGTTTTCTGCTCTTTGTATTGCTTCAAGTATTCCTTGAAGGGCTGTTTTTTTGTATATGAGTTCTTCCAGCCTATTCATGTCATGAAATATTTTCTTTCTCCTTCAACTGTAATATATATTGGTGCTGGGTAAAATATTGCTGGCTGGCATCTATGGTCATTTAGACCTAGAATACTTTGGTCCAGGATTTTCTGGCTTTGATAGTTTGCATTGAAAAGTCAGCTGTAATCGTGATGGGTCTTCCTTTATATGTGATGTTCATTTTCTTTTGCAACTTTCAGTATTCTCTCTTTGTTTGTACATTTAGTGTTTTTTCTGGTCCTGTCTATTTGGTGTTCTATGTGCTTCTCCTATTTATATGGGCATATATTTCCTTAATTTGGGAAAGTTCCTTCTATCATCCTGTGGAAGTTTCTGGTCAATACCATGATCTTGAGATTCTTCTCCTTCTTGTATGCCTGTGATGTTTAACTTTGGTCTTTTCATGCTGTCTGAATTTCCTGAATACTCTATTCCTGTGGTTTTTATATTTTTCAAAATCTTTGCTGATGCAGTCCCAGGTCTTCAACTTTATTCTCCAGTCCTGATAGTCTCATTTCTATTTCATTCATTCTATTGTTAAGGCTTTCTCTTGTCATTTCCTGCTGGCTTATTGAGTGTTCCACTTCCTTTCATTTCAGCATGAGTTTTCATTATTTCTATCTCTTTTTTAATTTTTGTTTATTTATTTATGTGTATGAATGTACTGTCTGCATGTAGGTTTGTGCACCTATATCGTGCAATGCTGTGGAGGTCAGAAGAGGGTGTCGTCAGATTCTCCTGGACCTGGAGTTCTCCTGGAATTTGAGTTACGGATGGTTCTCAGCTGCCACGTGGGTGCTGGGGATCAAACCCGGGTCCTTTGCAAGAGCAGTCGGTGCTCTTAACCACTAGGCCATCTCTCCAGCCCCTATTTCTATCCCTTTTGTAAATTCATTCAGAATTTTTCCCCCTCTCTTCTTTTAGTTCCTTGATTCGTTTGTTTGTGTATTCTTTAAATTTGTTGAATTCTTTGATCATGTTTATGAATATTATTTTAAATTTCATGTCCTGGATTATCTTTAGGGGATCCTCATTGCCAAACTCTTTTATAGGACATATTATGGGGGACATATTATTTGGGTTTTCCTATTATTTTTTTCATTGTGATTTTGATATGTGGATTTTTTGTTGTTGTTTGTGATTCTGGGATGAAGCTCAAATTTTCCTTTGTTAAGTTAAAGACTGACTTTGTATTTTTGATGTACCTTAGATGTTTTCTTATTAGTTATAAAAGGTTTATTTGTCTAGGCTTCAGGTTTTCTCTTTGGATTTTATATTAGAGGAACCAGATGGTTCTAATCCAGCTACTCAGAATCTCCCCTAAGGGAAGCTCACTACCATGAGGAGGCCGGATTCAAGCACTCTCAAGCAGCCTGGAAAATCAAAATGCACTTTCAATGTATAGACAGTTGAGTAGCTTTTGATATTAGATTTAGTTGTTGGCTTTATCATTCTTAGTGAATTGAAATTTGCAGAGACCCTGGCTTGTTACTTTTGCATTGTTATAGGGCATGCAATATTCAGTTATCATAATCCAAATATAAAACCTAAAGTTATTAAATGTATTGAATATCTATAAATAATATCAATAATAAGTAAGCTTCACATGGATTATTTTAGATTCATTTTCTTCTATTGGGAAAACCTTCAGAAAACTCTTCCAAACTCATGTGTTACTCAAGCACTGTATTAGCCTATAATGAAATTCAAATTTATGAAAGACTTATTCAGATATTCAATACATGACTGTGTATTCCATGTCTCTTATGTATTAGAGAATGGTAATCTGGTAAGCTAGGTCCCTGTCCTGATGGGTTGATGCTATAGAAGACAAGGAGAGGCCATGCTCATGGCTTGTATAGTCTTATTCTGTTGGTATGCCTTCTGAACATTGAAATTCATATGGGAAGAGATAAAAATCAATGCAGTAAGTTGTGAGATAATTTTTCATTGTGAGCACAAGCATGCAGCTATTGAAACAGACTACTCTTAGCCAATAAAAGGTAAAGAATAAAGTTTAATTAAGCAGAAGGGGATAGACTTACAGAAGAAGCAGCCACATGTTTTTGCCATATCAGGGATTGAATTCATGGCTCCCTGTAGGCAACGCACGTGTCTTATCACTGAGATACATCCTTCAAACTTGTTTTTAGTTAAGAGAGGATCTCACTATGTAACTCAGGCTAGCCTGAACTTGTTATGTACTCCAGGCTGGCTCCAAATTTCTGATTCTCCTGTCCCTGCCACTCAAGTTCCAGGACTATAGGCACACATTTTCTAACTTTTTTTTTATTTTTTTTATTAATTTTATTTATTTCTGTATGTGTATGAATGTACTGTCTGCATGCAAATTTGTGCACCCGTGTCGTGCAACGCCGCGGAGGTCAGAAGAGGGTGTCGGATTCCCCTGGAGCTGGAGTTCTCCTGGAATTGGAGCTTCAGACGGTTCTCAGCCGCCATGTGGGTGCTGGGGATCGAACCCGGGTCCTCTGTAAGAGCAGTCGGTGCTCTTAACCGCTAGGCCATCTCTCCACCCCACATTTTCTACTTTTTTTTTTTTCCTTTTTTTTTTTTTTTTATTTTATTTTAAATTTATTTTTGTATGTGTATGAGTGTACTGTCTGCATGTAGGTTTGTGCACCCGTGTCGTGCAATGCCGGGAGGTCAGAAGAGGGTGTCGGATTCCCCTGGAACTGGAGTTCTCCTGGAATTGGAGTTTCAGACGGTTCTCAGCCGCCATGTGGGTGCTGGGGATCGAACCCGGGTCCTCTGTAAGAGCGGTCAGCGCTCTCAACCGCTAGGCCATCTCTCCAGCCCCACATTTTCTAACTTTTAAAGAAGTTGTTGAATTTTGACATAGTATGCCAGTCACAGAGTACATTCTTAATAAATTTGTATTGGATAAATTGAGAATATGGGGCAAGTATCCTAGGAAGAGAGTTCTGTAAATAAAATAATTGAGATGGGATGCACAGCTTACATTTAAATAGATTAATAATTTTGCTTTGTTAAGTGTCCTTCATTATACACAAAGGATGACAGTGGGCACTGAAAAACCAAGGCACCAAAGGAAAATATGGTTAATGATAACAAGTCTTATCATAACGAATAGATTAGATAACGTGTCCTTCATCGTTAGAGGTGACACAAATGAAAACATTCTTATAGTAAAGATTGTGGGTCAGTTCACTTGTATTTCAAATGTGCAAGCTGGAGTAACATCAAATTAAATAGTTTTCACTGCCAATGACCTTGATCCAAACCAAAGTCTAATTTCAACACTATATAATGAATGAAATATTGAAAGGAACTTTATACTTCTTTGTTTCCATGAAATCAATTCTAAAAACATTTATGAAGATAAGTTTGGAAAACAACTTACAGTTCTCTGCTTGAATCACCTGCAATAGTTTAAGTCAGTGTTTTTAAAAGTTGGATATGAGGTGAGGAATGCCTCAAGCTTATTCTAGAGTAACTGGCTTTTATTCTGCCTTCAATGTCATGGGGTTTTGGGTCTTCAGCAGAGATATCACTGAGTTTATGATGAGAGTTTTCATCCTCACATGGTAAAAAATACAGGGCCAGTTCCAAAGAACTGCTCCCTAGAAGACATATTATATTTGCTGCATATCATAAATGAAATTTGATTTTTTTTTAATCTCTTTACTTGGAAATAGATAGGTATTTTTGTATAGTGCTTTCAATAAGAAATGCACCCCAAAGGCTTATGTACTTGAACACTTCCTTCCCAGTTGGTGGCACTATTTGGGAGGTTCCGGAACTTTTAGGATATAGAGGCTTGCTGAAGGTAGAACATCACCAGGAGTAGAATTTGAGCCTCTATAGTCTCTCCCAATTCCAGGTCACTTGTCTGCATCCTGTGTGTGGTTGAGATGTGATCTCTCAGCTTCCTGCCCCTGCCATCATCATTTTCTCAGTATCATAAGCTCGAGACCTCTGGACTGTCAGCCTGAAGAAACTTTTTAAGTTGCTTTTGGTCATGATATTTTATCACAGCAGCAAAAAGTAAATAATACATTGTGCATTTAAGACACAAACATCAACACAAAAGTAAAACAACATTTCTGTGCAGGGCTGGATGGTCAGTAACACTTTTCTCTTTCCAAACTATACATCCTACTTCTGTGAATAATGGTGCCCAAAGAATTAAATATCCATGAATTCACAAATGTAAGAGTAGAGGAAGTTAAAACAGTTCTCCAACTGTAAGCCTAGATCTCTCTCAGTGCTAAAGTATTGTCTCAATTTCTTCTCTGTTGTTGAGATAAAATTTCATGCCAAGAGCAATTTGAGGGAAAGGAGGTCTATTTAACTCACAGTTCTGGGTTCTAATCCATCATGAAAGGAATTCAAGGCATAAGGAACTTGAAATGACTTGTCACATTATGTTCACAGCTAGAAGAGACTAACACATGCTTGCTAGTGCTCCGCTTGCTTTTGCCACTTACACAGCTCTGGTCCTCCCCACAATTCAAGTGGGACTCCTGCATCAGTGAAAATAACAAAGATAATCTCCTACAGGCATGCTCAGAGGTCTGCTTCACAGATTATTCTATATTATTTTCATGTTGGTAATTGGACTAACACAACTATCATGAAATAATTTAATTCTGGTTGCATTCAGCTCTCCATCCACCTCCTGTGAGCATACACTGTAAACCCATTGTTAACAAAGTCAAGGATAATATATGAGATGTATGGTAATACTCAAAAATGTCACCTGCATTCTGGTGTGGAATAAATTTCCTACTGTATAAGAGACCAGCTCAGTTGAACCACTCAGGTAGTTAGTGAGCAGAGATGTTTCTGATGGAAACACCTCAATTCATCTCATAATTATACAGACATTTGCAAGTTTTTATAAGAGCCAAGTGGATATCCTGGAGAAGGCTGAGTTTTCCATAAGAGAATTATCCACATATTCCCCTTGGCAGAAGCGAGTTGGCCCTGGAAGCTGTAGTTGTGTGATTAGATGCAGAAGGTAAAGAAAGCCATCATCAATCATCCAGATATCCTTTCATAGACACTCTAGAATGATTGGCTGGATAGTCTCCCAGCAAGAGACTACAAAAGAACCCACAAAACCCCCATAAATGTCAGGCATGATGGTACGTTCCTTTAATCTCAGCATTTGAGAAGTAGAGGCAGGCAAATCAGCTACACAGTGAGTTCCAGGCCAGCTGGAGCTGCAGAGAAATCTTATCTCCACAAAGAAAAATAAAACAGAAAGGCACTAGAGAAAATAACCTGCCAGTGATATGTGTACCCTTGTATTGGTCAAGGGCATCAACTCCAAGTAAACACCCTAATCTTATGTTTCCTATTTCAACGAGGAAAACATAGAGGCCAGTGTGTTAGAATAGGGAGTAACAGAGTAAAGGCTACCACAGACTTCCAACTAAAACCATGTAAGCTTGAGCCAGGCTGGTAGGGAGTACGGCCAGAGGGAAGCTTGAAATTAGGAACAGATCAAAGTTCTGTCATTATACACATCTGACTTGTTAACATCCCCAAAACCAAGTTAGGATGTGGTAAGGGAAGTGTGATAAATCCTGACCAGACTGCAATGACAGAGGAAAACTAAGTTCTGTCATTCCATGAAGCCTACAATGACAAAACTGATAACATAGGCTTGCCTTTATTTAAATATTAAATATCAGAATTGGATAGGAAGAGTTAAAGACAGTGACAGCAGAGCAGAGGAGAGAATATTTGGAGGGATAACTAATAAAAGGACTCTAGAAAACGTCACATGGAACCCCGCCACTAGAGAAGCTTCTTAAAATGTATGTATGTATATATTACAAAAAGAGATTAATGGGACATGGGGACATTGACACTACTGGACACCACAGGCTAGCAAAGAAAAATGCTAGGAATGGACTCCCTCCTTTGAAACTGTTGACCAGGGGGTCCATCGACCCTCACACAATACTGGCTGTTGCCGCTATACTTGGATACCTGTCAGAATTTGTCAGTAAAATTCTGTTGCTGAAGATACTATGTACATGAGCTGTAGCACTAACAGGGAGAAATCAAGCTCATACTGAGTTTAAGACTTTGTTTCTACTGTCTAGCTTTCAGAATGTTGGAGTATGCTAGTAGAAGAGAAAACTAACCATCAACCTTTCCCAACTGTGCATCCTTTGATCTATAACAACAACTGCCCTACCCAGATATGCTAACTGGTACAGGAATGTTATTGGAGTAACCAACTACTTTCTAATTGGATTTAAAGTTCATCACACAAGATAAAGCCCTTAACTGACACTGATGTCAGTCCTAGGAACCTATGGCTAGGCAGGTCTCAGGTATTAGGGGAGAACATAATATTTTTATCTGCTAAATAGATGTAGTATTAAACTGACTCCTAATGAGGGTATTATACTCATAGATCTCTCTCATGCATATCTCAACTCTCACCAGAGAAGCTTCATTACACAGCAGACGATGAGTAACACAGAGACCCACATCTGACCAACATGCAGAGAATAAGAGGCTACAGAGCACTTATTTTTGAACAGGACGCTTATGTCAATCTCTACCTCCCAAGGCTCAGGGATCACTGCAGAAGCAAGGGTGAGAAGGCTGTAAATGCTAAAGCCTGTGGATGATCACAAAGAAACCGTTTTCCAGATAGCTGGGCAGTTGATCATATGAAATCATAGCAATGGCGACAGCATGCACATGTCTCATGTAAGCTCAAGGAAATCAGAATCCTATTGTGGATGTGGGGAGGTGAGTAGGGTGCCCCAGCCTTAGCTGAGGAACTATTGGCTACTGGTAGCTGCTGAAAGAGGGAGAGTCAGTTGTCCTTAATATGCTGATTGGCTATGCCCTGGTGGACCCACTACAAGGCATTTGGAAACATGATAAACTAGATAGATGACAGATTGATGATCATGATAGATAGAGGATTGATAGATGATAGATAGATGATAGATAGATAGATAGATAGATAGATAGATAGATAGATAGACAGATAGATAGATAGATAGATGATAGAAAGATAGTTTTAATACCCTACCACTTGCTACGATAGCAGCATACCTATTAGCTAGAAAGATAATTTACTAAATCCCCAATGTAGACTAGCAAAGTCCTTATCCTAAATATATACAAAAGGAAGGAGACTCAAGAGGATATCAAAATGAAATTTTCTTCAACCACACTAAAAAAAAACACATATTACTTGGAGGAAAACATATTAAGCAAAGTAGGCAAGACACAGAAAGACAAATATATTTTCTCTGACAGGAAATCTGGATGAAAAGAAATAAGACAAAAGTAGAAATGGGAATTGAGATATGGCTCAGTGGTTCAGAGCATGCACTGCTCTTGCAAAGGAACTGCAGCTATAAACTGACATGAGCAAATGAATTCACACACACAAAACACTCATACAAGCTCACATAGACATAATTAAAATTAATAAAAATAAAGTAGAAATGAAATTATTTGGAAAGAGAAATTAATAGGAAGATGAATATTACTGAAATATATTAAATACATGCCTGAAATGTTATAATGAAACTCATTACTGAATAGGAATTAATATACACTAATTTAAAAGGGGAGTCAGAATAAGCAGTGATTTCTATTTCCTGTTATTTTGCATGATTGTTTTTAGACACTCTTCCTGGGGAGAAGTTTTAAAGAAAGGACTGGGATGAAATCTTCTCAATATTGCAGCTGTCAAGAAAACTCCTGGGGGTGCAGAGATGAAAGGTTTATGTTCAAGCTGCCTGCCTGAGGTTTAACAGGGTTATCTCTGAAGCTAAACCATGCCACACAAACATTGAAGTTCTTTGCAAGTGAAGGGCACCATTTTTTAAGACTGGAAGATGGATCAGTATTATGATTTTTTTCAGTATTAAAAAGCCAGGTCTGGAACTGATTAAGTTTCTAAGAGTCAGCCAGTGCATCAGATAAGCAATGGCCGTTTTTGACCATGTAATTTCACTACTGTGTAGCCATCTGAAAAAGAGAAAAATGTCATGTCCAAAGAAATTCATCACATCATTTTTATCACCATGAAATATTTGCTGGCAACATGAGACCAACAACATGAATTGAGTAATAGAATTTTGGCAAATATTCTACGAAAAAAATAGAAATTTGCCGTTGTTAATGTTATAAGGATGATTATGACATGGCTATTGTTTTCTAGTCTTAAATGTATGTTATCTCTATACTATTCTATTCATTATACATAAACAAACCAATAAACAAAGCAAGTAGAGAAAAAAACAAAAAAAATTTTAAATGCTTATATAAGCCAGAGATAATAGAGCTCTTCTTTTTATTCTCTGCATAATTTCCAAAATTATCTGCCAATGATCAGGCCTCTTCTAAAAACTGGAAAAATATAACATAAATAAGGAGTTAAACAAAATTTGAGAATTTTAATGTAGGTACATACAAGTATTCCTTCTCTTCCCATTATTCTAGGCAGGAGACTAGCAAGCAACGAAGGGAAATGACATGCCTTGGATATTGGACACTCATATTTTAAATACGCTATTATTTTTTAAAATATTTTATGACTTTTTTGTGTATATGAGTGTTATGCCTACATGTATATTAGTGCACCTTCATTGTGCAATGTCTGTGAGATGAAGGCAGATGCTCTGGAACTGGAGTTATGGACAATTTTTAGCTGCTGTGACAGTGCTGGGAATTGAACCCAGGCTCTCTGAAAAACACACTCAATGCTCTTAACTACTGAGCCATCTCTTCAGCCTCCAGACACTCGAATTTTAGACTTTGTGCCATAATTCTTGTAGGACCTTAAGCATATTCATCTCTCTATCTCAGATTTATCTTCCTGACTATAAGTGTGCTGTGCTTTGAGGCTAGGTAAGCAAATTTTTAATTTCTGTGCATCTTTTAAAGGTGTTAAATACTGCCTTTAGGTAATCAGTTTTATCATTTTATAGTTATTCATTGTTTCCTCATGGTGTAATGACTCAGTATATACTAAGACCTAATCTGGTCAGTCTGGGAAATATGGAAGTGGCATCCTGGGAATCCAAGTATACAGCTCACATGTTCGCACATAACTCTTCTTCTTGGCAAATCACATAACCAACTAATATGTGAAGCTTCTATAGATGAGAAGGTTAACATTTTGAGAATTTAAATCATACAAAAACCAAAAACTGTAATACATCCTTTGCCTTCCTCTAAAAAGCTAGGGTTTATGAAACTTGCTTCATCTTCTTGCACAAGTATGGATTACGTACTTAAAAGCATGGCCAAAGTCCTGTTCTTGTTCTGTTTTTACTTCTTTTTTTTTTTAATTTTTTATTAATTTTATTTATTTCTGTATGTGTATGAATGTACTGTCTGCATGCAAGTTTGTGCACCCGTGTCGTGCAATGCCGCGGAGGTCAGAAGACGGTCTCGGATTCCCCTGGAACTGGAGTTCTCCTGGAATTGGAGTTTCAGACGGTTCTCGGCCGCCATGTGGGTGCTGGGGATCGAACCCGGGTCCTCTGTAAGAGCGGTCGGCGCTCTTAACCGCTAGGCCATCTCTCCAGCCCCCTGTTTTTACTTCTAAAGAAGCTCATACTTTCTTTATTTTAAACTCTCCCAGCCCAAATCCTAAAATCAAAATGAACTTCTTTTGAAAAGTACTACATGTACTCTCAACCATAAATAAATGTCTATTTAGCAAATAACATTTTACTAAAAGCAGTAAGAGCACTCTTTGGGATTTAGATAATGATTGAAGACAGTGAGTGGCAGAGTCACCACAGGGCACAAGTCCAAATGCTATTCTTAGTGAAGATATCTGGAGATTCTTTGTAGGTTTTCACTGGTGAGTTGGATGTTACTGTAAAGAAAGCCCTGTCAGGTGTTGGAAATCTAGGTAAAATCAAATAACAAAATCCCTGATGATGGAAGGAGTACTTCTTTACATGTATCTTTCTTGAAAGCTATTGTAGGAGAAAAAAAAAAGATGTTACATAAAGAAATTCCATCTTCTTTACTTTCCTCAAGGCTAATACCAAATGTCTGAATAGAAGCAACTTCAGGAAAGAAGGATTTATTTGGGCTTATGGTTTGCACTCAGTCTGCCACAGTGGGCAAGGTGCAACAGCTGCCTGCTCTCATCTGGATGGATCATAAAACAGAACAGGGAGTGTCAGCACTTAGGTGCATTCCTCCTTTTCCCTTTCTTATTCAGTCCATGACCCCAGTTCATGGGAGGATGCTACTGACACTTAAGGTGAATAATTTTCCTTTAGCTAATCCTCTCTGGATATAACCCCCCACATGTGCCTCACTAATGCCCTGGGGGTCTCAATCCAACAACTATGACAATGAATATTAACATCCTCACGTGTGAAATGCAGGGAATGGGCAGCAGTCACTTCCTGCTTTTCTTCTCTGTTAGTATAGGTACCATGGAAGTGAGCAAAGTTAATGATTTTTTTCATTTTCAGATCTTAAAACCAAAATGCATAAAATTTGAGCCAATATTTGTTCAACAAACCAAAATCTGCATAATTATATAAAATTATACATTTCACATACAAATAAATACACAACAAATAAGAACTATTAGAAACTTGCAGCTTCCCCCTGTACATGACTGTTCTTGATCTTATTTGGCAAGTGTGGCTTTCCTTCTTGCTATCAATTAAATATGTCCTTCATTCTTGTCCAAATCCACACTTACTTAAGATTCTTTCCCTAAAAGATCTTAAATTTAAAATGTTATCCAATTTTGGTTTGCAAAGAGAAAAATCAGTCATATCCAACCAGATTCTTATCTACTGCTCAGTGCTATACAGAGCTAAGTGGCAGATGGTAGTCTGAACTTCCAAACCAATAAAATGACTGTGGAGTCTCTCAGTAGAAGGAATGTCCCATGAAATCTAAGGTAAAAGCAGTAGAGCATAAAGATTGTTGAAGTTGCAAAATATATAATTAAATGAATAAAAATTAAACCTTAACAAATAGTGGACAGTCATTCTCCATCAGACACTGGTTACCAAAACCATATTTCTGCTATTGGAGTGGTGTCAATTATCAATGCTTTATTCAAACCACTATCCTCGTCAATGTTGCTGAGTCATCACTGACCTCAGTGACTGCTGTGAAAGAGAATATAGAAAAGATAGTGAGGTTTATAAGTTTCCACCCTGTGACTGGGTTTCTTATACTTCAAATGATTTCCTTGGTCAAAGTAATATTAGCACATTTTTATGAGATCGCAAACAATAAGGCTTGCAGAATATAGTGGTCTGAGGAGGCACATTCATTTATAAAATAATCCAAATATAAAATAATTGCCAGTCCATGCTGAACAGAGTCCATTATAATCAAACTGCTGTTGGATGTCCATCTGGCTCTCTTAGAAAATGGTACCACTTACCAGACATCAATATGAGTCTGTGCTGTTTGAAACTGAGGCAGCTAGCACTGATATCAGCCATACCATCCTTGGTGGGAGAAATCCATGTTGCTGAGCCAATGCACAGTTCCTATGTCCCTTTATATCACCAAAGTGGACACAAGAGCATTAGAAGTACTGAGTAGAAGGAGGTGAAAAAGTTAACAATATCCACCAAATGGATAGTCTGTCTACGTAATGTGCAATGATTTGTTTAACAGTGGATGCTCTTGTTGAGGAGTCACAGGAAACACAGATACCTTCATATCCTGTGCCTCCTCTAGGAGGCCCATCCATTAGGCCATATAGTTCCACACAAATCATTCTCACTCCTTTGAACATCCACAAAACAACATCATGTTTCATTTAACAGGAAAAAGTCTCAGAACTCAAAAACAAGGATTCATTATCACAGAATTTCTAAATAATTTATATAGAAATTTTAAAATAAGCTACAGAGAATTTAAAGCAATTGAGAAATTTAAAATCAAAACTCATAGACACTAATTAAATACCTAATAATAATGTATCATTTAAAGACTGGAGAGGTGGCCTAGCGGTTAAAAGCACTGACTGCTATTGCAGAGGACCCAGGTTTGGTCCCCAGCACCCACATGGCAGCTGAGAACCATCTGTAACTCCAATTCCAGAAGAACTCCAGTTCCAGGGGAATCCAACACCCTCTTCTGATCTCCACAGCATTGCACGACATGGGTGCACAAACCTACATTCATACACATACAAAAATAAATAAAATTTTAAAAAGACATCATTAAGCCCAGAAGACCCAGCTCAGACTCCAGACAGGTGCACAGACTCTGAGGTGCCAGTGAAGCAAGGAAGACCTGCCTTGACTCCCCTCAGGACCTCCACCCCCCAAACTGTGCAACAGGGAGAGGACCTAAGAGAAGATCATTAATGATTATAGTCTGTGCAGCCAACATTGAGGTGCCAGAATTCAAAGAAACAAATAAACAGACAAATCCACATGCCAAAGACACAGAGAAAAAAACAACATGGGAAAAGCTCATAATAAATCCACACCAAACTCTACCAACCCTACAGAAGATCCCTACAATGAGATCTCTGAGGAAAGAAGCCAAGATGCTGAGCTTAGAGTAACAACTGTAGACATATTCAAAGAAATTAGAGAACTAAGGGAAGAAAATGAAAAACTCAAGAAGGACCTAGAGGGAGATAATGACAAATGGTGGAAGGAACTAAAGGGAGAGATTGAAAAACTCAAGAAGGACCTAGACAGAGAAAATGACAAACTACAGAAGGATGTCAAAACACTGAAAAGATCCCAGGATGAAATGAAAAAAGAAAATGACCAACGAACCAAGGAGCTATAAGATGAGAATGACAGGCTCCAGAGGGAAGTGGAAAATCTAAAGAAATCACAGGATGAAATGAAAAAGGATATTGAGCCTTCAACCACCAGGAAAGGATGGGGAAAAGCCTCAGAAGCAGAATGGAAGAAGCAGAATAAAGACTATCAGACCTCCAGGATAATACAAAGCAACTAGAAAGCTCAAGTAAAGGTTATGAAAATTAAAAAAGAAAAACACGAGAGTGGAACAACCAGGAAATGTAGGACAATATGAAAAGACCAAATCTCTGCATCATAAAGAGGAAGGAGAAGAATCCCAAGACAACACTATTGACCAGATCTTCAACATGATAATAGAAGAAAATTTCCACAAACTGGTAAAAGACAATCCCATACAAATACAAGGAGCACATAGAGCACCAAATAGACAGGATCAGAAAAGAAACTCCCCACAACATATAATTGTTAAAACACTAGATGCTCAAAATGAAGACAAAATACTGAAAACCACAAGAGAAAAACAAGTTACATATAGGGGGAAACCCATTAGAATCACAGCTGACTTCTCAGTCCAAACTATGAAAGCTAGAAGAATGTGGGCCAAAGTATTTCCTGTGCTAAACGACTTACATGCCAACCCAGACTAGTATATCCAGCAAAAAATGTCAGTTATAGTTGAAGGAGAAAGAAAAGTCTTTCACGACATGAACCAGATGAAAAAGTACATGCCAAAGAAACCGACACTTCAGAAAATCCTCAAAGCAATCCAAAGAACAGAGGAAAGGAGCAACTATCCCTAAGCAATTAAACAGAGAAATCAACAAAAGCATAATAGAGTAAATACAAACCTAGACCAAGAATTCAAACAAAAAATAAGATGAAAGGAAGCAGCATATATTTCTCAATAATAACCTTAAATACAAATGGTCTAAACTCTCCAATCAAAAGACATAGACTGGGAGAATGGATTAAGAAACAGAATCCTTCTATATGCTGTCTACAGAAACCCATATCACCCTCAAAGTCATACACCAGCTTAGAGTGAAAGGATGGAAAAAAAATATTCCAAGCAAATGGTACCAAGAAACAGGCTGGAGTGGCTATTCTAATAACAGACAAAATAGATCTCAAAGTAAAACTAATCAGAGGAGACAAAGAGGGCCATTATATCCTTGTCAAAGGAACAATTAACTATGAAGACTTCACAATCCTAAATGTCTATGCACCAAACTCTTGTGCACCTAACTTTATAAACACTACTCTGCAGGACCTCAAGACACAGATGAATCCTAACACACTAATGGTGGGAGATTTCAACACCCCACTGAGCCCCTTGGGTAGATCAACTGGACAAAAAATAAACAGAGAGACATAAGAACTGAACATTACATTACAACATTCTATGAAGCCAGCATCACCCTAATACAAAGATAAAACCAAAAAAGAAAGCTATAGAGCCATCTCATTAATGAACATAGATGCAAAAATTCTCAACGAAATACTTGCAAATTGCATACAGACCCACATCAAAAAAGATCATCCATCATGACCAAGTTGGATTCATACCAGAGATGCAGGGATGGTTCAACATACATAAATCAATAAATATCATAAAACCCATAAATGGACTGAAAGACAAAAACCACATAATCATCTCAATTGATGCAGAAAAAGACTTTGACAAGATCCAGCATCCCTTCATGTTTAAAGTCCTAGAGGTAATCGGACTGAAGGGAACATTCTTGAACATGATCAAAGCCATATATAGCAAACCCACTGCCAACATCATCCTCTGGAGGACAATTGGAATCATTTCCCTTAAACGCAGGAACAGAGCAAGGCTGCCCCTTATCGCCACTCCTCTTTAATATAGTGCTTGAAACGCTTGCTAGGGCAATAAGACAAGAGAAGGAAAGGAGTACTAATTGGAAAAGAAGAAGTTGAGCTATCTCTTTTTGTAGATGATACAATCATTTACCTAAGGGATGCTAAAAACTCCACCAGAAAACTTCTAGAAATGATTAAGAGTTTGAGTAAAGTGGTGGGATACAAAATTAACCTGGAAAAATAAGTAGTCTTTCATTACACCAACAATAAACAAGTGGAGAAGGAATATAAGAAGACCTTCCCATTCACAATAACCTTAAAAATAATGAAATAACTGGGAACAATCCTAACCGAAGATACCAAAGATCTCTACAACAAAAATTTTAAACACCTGAAGAAGGAGACTGAAAATGACATCAAATAATGGAAAGATCTGCAATGCTCATGGATTGGAAAAATTAATATAGTAAAAATGTCCATTTTACCCAAATTGATATACACAATCAAAATCTCCATGCACTTCTTCACAGACTTAGGGGAAAAAAGCCTTAAATTCTTATGGAAAAGCAAAACACCCCAAATAGCTAAAGCAACCCTGAGTGAAAAATGCAGTTCAAGGGGAATTGCTCTACCAGACTTCAAGCTATATTTCGGGGCCATAGTCATAAAGACAGCCTGGTACTGGCACAAAAACAGAACTGTTTACCAATGGAACGAAATTGAAGATCCAAACTTGCGCTCATACAATTTCAGCCACCTCATATTTGATAAAGGAGCAAAAAACCCTCAGTGGAGGAAGGATAGCATCTTCGGTAAATGGTGCTGGCAAAAGTGGATCACCATTTGTAGAAGAACAAAATCAAACCCCTACCTCTCACCCTCTGATGGTTAATCCTGGGTTTCAACTTGACTGGACTAAGGAACAAATAAGAGAAAGGGATCTTCGGATTGGACCACCTCAACCCGGATGGCTCACCCCAAATGTGGGTGTTACCTTCTACCGGCAGGCAGTATAAAGGGCCATGGCAGAGGGAGCTGGTCCCTTTTTTCCTGCAGCTTGCCTCTCTCTCACTGGTGAGTTCGTCTTGCTGCTGTGATCAACCCTTCGGATCCCAGTGTGTACTGAGACCGGCAGATCTCCTGGAATCCATCAGGCCTTCAGCACCAGATTGGGACTACTGAGACATCCAGCCTTGCGGACTGAGCAGTTCCCTGGATTCTCAGCCTCTCCAGTTCAGCGCAGCTACTGTTGGACTACTTGAGCTGTTACGTGAGCAAATCAATAAATTGTATATAGCTATATTTTCGTCCTGTTGCTTCTGTTTCTTTAGAGAACCCTGACTAATACACACCCTATACAAAAATCAACTCCAAGTGGATCAAAGATCTCAACGTAAAATCTGAAACCCTGAAGGTGATAGAAGAAAATGTTGGCAACAACCTACAAAACATAGGTACAGGAAAAGACTTTCTAAATCAGACAGCAGCAGGACAGGAAATAAGGTTAACAGTTGACAAATGGGACCTCATCAAACTCAGAAGCTTCTGTACCGTGAAAGAAACAATCAAGGAAGTGAAAAGAAAACATACAGAGTGGGAGAAAATCTTCACTAGTGATTCATCTGACAGAGCATTAATGTCAAGAATATATAGATTATTCAAAAAACAAAGAAGTAAGGAAACAAATGACCTTCTCAAAAGATGGGAGTAAATAGCTGAACAGAGACTTTACCAGGGAGGAAGTAAAGATGGCTGAAAAAAATATTTAAAAGTTTTCAACATCATTAATAATTAAGGAAATGCAAATTAAAACCACTCTAACATATCATCTCACTCCAACACGACTGGCTAAGATCAAGAACCCAAAAGACACCAAATGCTGGAGAGGTTGTGGGGAAAGGGGAACACTCATCCACTACTGGTAGGAATGTAAACTTGTACAACTATTATGGAAAGCAGTGTGGAGAACCCTTAAAAGACTCAAAATGAGCCTACCACCAGACCCAGCCATACAACTCTTGGGTATATACCCACAAAACTCATCCTACTGCAAAGATACATGCACATCCATGTTTATTGCAGCTCTCTTCACAATAGTGAAGAGTTGGAACCAACCCAAATGCCCCCAACTGACAAGTGGATGACAAAAATGTTGTATGTCTACACAATGGAGAACTACTCAGTGGTAAAGAAAGATGACATCATGAACTTTGCAGGTATATGGATGGAGCTCGAAGCCATTATGCTAAGTGAAGTAACACAGTCCCAGAAAAACAAGCAGTGAATGGTCTCCCTCATTTGTGGATGCTAACACCAAATCTCCAGATGAAAGGGAAGCTGAACAACATTATTGTTATATTTCTGTTTATCTGAAAGCGACTATGTTGTTATAAGGTAAATCTCTTAATGGGCTCTAGAATCAATCCACCACTTGCTCTCAGACTCTGTAATTACTGTATATGAGTGGAAAGTATATATACATATTTTAGAGTAATATAAAATTAAAGGAGGAAAATGTGAATTCCTAAACATAAAAAAAGACTGAGAGAAAGATGCAGGATAGTTGTGATAGAGTGCATTATCTGGGTTGGGGGCAGGGGAGGGAAAGGGAAATATGTCTAAACTGAACTGAGAAATGATATCTGAAATACATAAAACATCAATAAAAGCATAAAAATGACATCATTTATAAGAGCAACTTAAATATAGGATACATAGAAATAAATTTCACAGAATAAACAGATGACCCCTTTTAAAAAAATTATGGAACATTATTTAAAGGTATAAAAGAAAATTCAGGGATGGTGAGATAGCTCAGTAGTAAATGTACCTGCTCCCAAGGGATACAACCTGGGTTCAACCCTGGGACACACATAGTGGAAGGAAAGAACCAACTTCTATAAGTTATCATCTGACCTTCACACATGCTCTGTACTGTAGCCCCAGCTAGCCGGGAACTCACTACATGAATCAGGTTGGCTGTAGTCTCACAGAGCTCCAACTGCTCTGCCATCCAATTGCTGGGATTAAAGGCATATACCCCATAGCCAGAAAAGTAACAATTTTTTTAAGGAAAAATAAAGTTCAAACAAATCCAATATGTATACTTTGATTATGAAAAGGAAATTTCTTTATCCTAAAATGATCCATTTCCCTGGAAATAATGTATATAGCCACAGTTCTCTACATCAAAATTTCGAGATGGTTTTTCTTGGAACTAAAATAAAAAATATTCTAAAGTTATTTGAAAGAGTAATTTTTGACATTTTCCAAAGTAATTCTAAAAGATGAACTGCAACAAGTTGAATTTTTCTACTAGACTTAAGATCTTACAATGTGGCTACGAAAACACTAAGTTAAAATCTCAGAAGAGGGCAGAAAAGGATAATCCACTGGAAACACTAGACAGACACATATGGTAATCAGCTCCTGTTGAGCAGGGTGTGGAGTTCACAGAACATGGAGCAACTCACTTGGTATTCTCTTGGCAAACACAGTCTACATGATGGCTTTGCAACAAGAAGAAATTTAACCTTCAACACATTGAATATCTAATGGGAAATATATATTTTCACTTAGACAAAAACATATCTTTAAAAGTGATAAGAAAGTAAATATTTTTAGACTATAATATCAAACAACAAAAGAGAAAAAAATACACCTGGTTATGATTATGTCATAATTTAAATTTCTGTAATGTAAATTTCTGTCATGTCCAACATTTTAAATGCTTCAAACTGGCACCAGATAATCGATATATTAATATATATATATATATATGTATGTTATATATATATACATATATATTTAAATATACCTAAACCATGTCTTCAAAAAATAAAATACTTTCAATAAATCAATATTTTAAATAATAATTAGTAAAAGATATTTCATATATATATCAAAGAAAATTAGTGTCTATAAAATAAGACTGTTGACAAGTAACTATTTTAAAGGAAACAATTCAATAAGAAAAAAATGAAAAAGAGATTAATTGAATTCAACAGACCATAACCAGGGGAGGAAATAATTAATAACCATGAAAACCATGCCACCTCCCAGGAAATCAGTAAAGTGTGAATTGAAGCAATGAGAGGCAATTGCACATGCAACACATGCTTGGTAAAATCTTGGAAGTCTGATATTACAATTTATAAAACTAATTTGGAGAGTAATTAGAAACCTAATAAAGCTGAAATAAACACATCTTACTCAGGAAATTCATCCCCTTGTTTTGCATTATGAACAAATATAACAAAAATCTTGGAGTTGTGTACATACACCAGTATGTACATATACCACAAGCACTGTAAATTAAGAGTGAATAAATGGATTTTTGCTTATACATCCTGTTAAATCATATAATTTTGGAGTTGCTCATATATGAACATATTCAGGTTATTTTTAAAAGTGAGTGGCATTTAAACAGACAATACGTCCAAGATGGATAATTTAGGGAGAGAGAATTAGAAGTGTAGCTGTTGAGCACAGGAAGTTTCATAATTACTCGCATGCTAATACAAAAATAATTAATTTAAAAGCTTTGTTTTTACAAATTTTGCATGTTTGGTTTATGGGTTTCTGATATTAACTTTTGGTGTTTATAACACAAACAGAGCAAGTCAGTTATCAGTTAAATAAAGAAAAGGAGGAAGATGGATAATGTATCTCTTGAAAGTTTTAAAAAATAGAGGTCAACTAAATAGGGAAGTTTGTAAAATAAAACTGTAAGTGATCAAGAAAAGACATTTTGTTCAGGGAGGTAATGGTAAGCAATATTGTTGAGAAACTGGGGGAAAAAAATCACTTGACAAATTTATACTCCAAGAGAGAAAATTACTACTTAAAGAGAGATAGTATTGAAAAGAAAGAGTAAAAGAAGTTCAATACAATAGTGAAGTCCACTAATAAAGAAGTGCTTCCGACACTAAAAATGAGAGAAAGCAACAAAGGATGCAAATATATACAAACTGGAGCATGTTGGGAGTCTGTGCCTAGGTTCAGAGAGGTCAGCTGATATAGAGTCCTCCATGGTCAGTAGAAAGCAGAAGCTGCCAAATCTGCTGCTGTCACCACAGAAATTGTGTCTTCTGGGAGAAGACTGCACAGGATGCCAAACTGGTATAAAATCTGCTGGCATGCTTGCTAGACAAAAGCCTTTCAAAGAAGTACTCACGACCTTTACACTCCATCCTGACTCCAAGGTCAGATTTTAAGACTGCGTACAAATGTTTGGTGGTGCCTTGTGTTGTAATTTCTCCCTGTTCAAAATGTGTCTCTAAAAAAATAATCTTACCAGTGAAGTTGAAGTAACTATGTTAGCTTTGTTATGGCAAAAGCCAAGTTTTAGCTTCTTAGGAACTTGTAGGGAATGTAGAATGGATACATAAACAACTTGGAAGATGAGCAGGGAGGTTCATCTTAGCTTTAGAATTTATGATCCTCAACACATTGCCTGTCACACAGTATGTATTAGGAGGGCTGCCATGTCAGAAAGGATAAAGCAATTCATATCTGATGGCTTCAATTTTCAGTTTGAAATATGAACCTAGGTCATCAGCAGAGAGTGATGAAGGGATGGCTTGAGAATAAAATTTGATTTGAGGTGCTTATCTTGAACTATGATAAAGAGAGCAGTTAGGGACACAGGGAAGGCATCTTAGGCAGATCTCCTTTCAAGTCAGTGGCTGTGCAGAGAAGCAGAGCCAGTGAAGTGTGAATTTCCTCAGATGGAGTCACCTTCATAAGTGAATACTGTAAAGACAGAAGTCATAGCTCAGTCTGGGGTGGATAAAAGAGATAAAACCAGTAGAATATAATGCATTTTTAACAAAGTAGTAATAATATTGACAATGATAATGAGAGATCAGGTAAACCAAGGTATTTTTACTAAAAGAGCTGAAAATGAGAGTTGTATAAGAAAGAGTATTAATGCAGACTTTGATTTGAAATCCTCGGGACTGGCTTAAACTGTCCAGTGTAGAGGAAGGAATGAGAGGCTGTGTATGAAAATTAAGATGTTTAGAGTTATGACTTTGGTGATGTGTGAGATTTTAGAATTTTACCTATGCTTCAGTTGCAAATAATGGTATGGAATCTGAAGAGATTAAGGAATGAGAGACTATGGCATTATTCCTCCACAAAAATCAGGTCCCTGACAGTGGAAAATAGAAAGAATACAGTCCACCGTGGAAGGAGAAACAGAAAGAGAAGCAAATATCCAGTTTATTCACAGAATTCAGTGACCAGGAGAGGAAAAGACATTGCCACCAGATGAGCAGAGCTCCATCAATGCAGACCTATACAGCACCCCTCAAAAACAGGAAGAGTAGGGGCTGGAGAGATGGCCTAGTGATTAAGAGCGCCGACCGCTCTTACAGAGGACCCGGGTTCGATCCCCAGCACCCGCATGGTGGCCAAGAACCATCTGAAATTCCAATTCCAGGAGAACTCCAGTTCCAGGGGAATCTGACACCCTCTTCTGACCTCCGCGGAATTGCACAACACGGGTGCACAAACTTGCATGCAGACAGTACATTCATACACATACAGAAATAAATAAATTTTTTTAAAAAATTTTTAAAAAGCAGGAAGAGTATACATGATTGGAAAACACAGTGAGAACTGAGAGGGCCTGACTCCTGGTCATTCAATGATAGAGGGGTGACAAAACAAAGACAGATCAAACAGCAAACCCATATCATCTGTGTCTGGAAAGGATAGTGTAGTTAATTATCATTGTTATGACAAAATACGTGACAAGAAAATACCTAAGAAATAACCTAAGAAAGGAAGGGTTTATATTAGCTGACAGTTTGAGAGAATACAGTGTGTCTTGACAGGGAGAAGCCTAGTGGCCAGAGCAAGAACTGGATGGTTATATTGTACATGTACTCAAAAACAGAGAGAAGTGAATGTTGATACAGCCCATGAAACAGCACTCCCCACATTCAGGTCTGTCCATGTTAATTTAGTCTGTCTGGGGATGCCCTCACTAACATACCCAGAGGAGTAAATCCCTGAGTCCCAGCAAGTTGACAAGATTAAGCATTAGAGACAAGAGGAAAGGAAGAGTTGTCACAGATAGCCTTATGTAAAAAATAGCAATAAAGATTATTTGAAATATAAATTGGGAGTGTTATTTGAAAGGTGGTCCAAAAGTTTCAAAGGGGTTAGTTGAAAGGGAGAAGAGTAGAAATTATATCTGATTATCAGTGAGATAGAGGAGAGCCAGGATGACAACAGCCCCCCCAACGGGCAAGGACTCCGGACAAGCAAACAAGATTGCAAACATTGATGGGACCATGCTTCTCCCTGATCTCAAGAAAGTTATAGATTTCAAGTGGCTGAAAAATGACAATATAGGCCCTAGAGAAGCAGCAGCCTACTGTAGGACCATTTTCCTTTCTCAGAATTCCAGGAGACCCAGAGTTGGAAGATGCACAGGCTTTAACACCTTTATTTTCCAGATTGCTTCCCCTGAAGAAACCAGAGGGATAACAGGAGTAGAGAAAACAATTTTCATGAGATTGTACATCAAAAGTCTGATAGCGGGCTTGTGGTCATGTTCTCAGAAAGAACACAATGCCATTAGTCAGAAAAAGAAGTTCATAATTTTAAAGATGATCTTGGGGCTTGCCTTTCTCTCAAAGTTTATTTACTTGACCCCACATAGGGCCTTTCTAAAATGTTAGTTCCTCAGAAACTTACCACCCTCAATCTTTCTGCCCCCTCTTCTGCAATGGTCCTTCAGGCCTGGGTGGGTGGAGTTTAATACAGGAGTCCTCTCCAAGGATCCACACACTGCAGACTTAGGGAAGGTGATGCATGACCATATGGTAACAGAGTATTACAGGCTCCTGGGTCCTTGGCCACATGAATCTGCAGCAATGATGGTAGTATGCATAAGACCTATGCCAAATTAAGCAATCAAAGACCCAGCACAGAACTGTGGAAATGGCCATCAGGCCCCAATCTTAGCCAAAGAACTACTGGCAGTTTATTACTTCTGGGTGAGGGAGAGCTGATCTTCTTTAAGGCAGGGACCCTAGATAGGTTGACTAGACTCCAGGGAACAAACTTGCGTGGAGGGACTTGATTCCATAGGCCTTAATCTAAACAACAGAATGCATGAAATCCAGCAAGGGGGCTATGGGAGACTGCAGATGGGGGAGGGGGTATAATGATTATTAAAATTATTTGTATGAATTACCCAAAAATTTAATAAAATAAATTTTAAAAACTTAACGTATTCAAGTTCTAGACCAAAACTTTTATGACACCTGCACCACCTACTCCACTCATTTTTTTTGTTGTTTAGTTTTTAATATTTTTACTTTTATTGATGTATTGTGTATTTCATACATCATTTTTCAGTTCAGTTTAGACACATTCCCCTTTCCCTTCCCCCCACCACACCCCAGATCATGCATTCTACCATACATGTCCTTCATCTTTCTCTCAGTCTTTTCAAACTTTTCCTCTGTAACTATATCAGTCCAATGTTTGACACAGTCCCTATGTTGTTGTGGTTCCCTCCCATTGAATTGCTCCAAAATATGCCTATATAAATGTCATGCATGTACCAGAGTTATGTCCTTTAGGAATAAGCTGTTATGTTAATTCTGATACATGTTTAGGAGTTTAAATTTGCTCCCTTTAATTTTATATTACTCTAAAATATAGATATATACTTTTCACCCATACACATTAATTACCATGTTGGAAAGTATGTGGTAAGTTAACTCTAGGGCTCATTAAGAGATTCACCTTAAAACATCACAGTTGCTTTCAGATAGAAAGAGATAAAGCAATAACACTCAGCTTGTCTTTCATTTGAAGGATTTGGTACTATCATCCACAAATGAGGGAAAACATTCCTCATTTCTTTCTTTGGGACTGTGTTACATCACTTAGCATAATGCCTTCAAGTTCCATCCATTTACCTGTAAAGTTATGACATCATATTTCTTTACCACTGCATAGAACTCCATTGTGTAGATGTACAACATTTTTGTTATCCACTCCTCAGTTGAGGGACAACTGGGTTGTTTCCAGCATCATGCTATTGTGAAGAGGCTACAATAAACATAGATGTGCATGGATCTTTGCAGTAGGATGAGTCTAATGTGTATATACCCAGGAGTGGTATGACTGGGTCAGGTGGTAGGCTCATTTTGAGGTTTTTAAGGGTTCTCCACACTGCTTTCCACAGTGGTTGTATGCGTTTACATTCCCACCAGCAGTAGATGAGTTTGCCCTTTTCTCTGCAACCTCTCCAGCATTTGGTGTCTTTTGTGTTATTTTTTATCTTAGCCAGTCTTATTGGAGTGAGATGATATGTTAGAGTGGTTTTAATTTGCATTTCCTTAATTGTTAATGATGTTGAACATTTTTTGAGATGTTTTCAGCCATCTATAATTCCTCACTGGTGAAGTCTCTGTTCAACTCTTTACTCCATCTTTTGAGTGAGTCATTTGTTTTCTTACTTCTTTGTTTTTTGAGGCATTCATATATTCTGAAAGCTAATGCTCTGTCAGATGTATCACTGGTGAAGGTTTCCTCCCACTCTGTGGGTTTTCTCTTCATTTCCCTGATTGTTTCTTTCACTGTACAGAAGCTTTTGAGTTTAATGAGGTCCTACTTGTCGATTGTTGGCCTCACTTCCTGTGCAGCTGCTGTCTGATTTAGAAAGTCTTTTCCCATGCCTATGTCTTGTAGGTTGCTGCCAACTTTTTCTTTTATCACCTTCAGAGTTTTGAGTTTCATGTTGAGGTCTTTGATCCATTTGGAGTTGATTTTTGTACAGGGTGAGAGGTAGGGTTTTAATTTTGTTCTTCTACATATGGTGACCCAGTTTTTACCAACACCATTTGCTGAAGATGCTATCTTTCCTCCAATGAGCTTTTATGGCCTCTTTATCAAATATGAAGTGGCTGAAATTATATGAGCTCAAGTTTGGATCCATTTGCTTGGAATGTTTTTTTTTTTTTCATCCTTTCACTTTAAGTTGGTGTCTGTCCTTGAGGGTGAGATGGGTGTCTTGTAGACAGCATGTAGATGATTCTGTTCCCTAATCCATTCTCCCAATCTATGACTTTTGACTGGGAGTTTAGACCATTAATGTTATTAGGTTATTATTATAATAATGACCTATTAAGGTTATTATTGAGAGATATGTGTTGCTTCTTTTCAACTTATTCTTGTTTGCATTCTTGGTCTAATTTTGTATTTATGCTGTCATTAGTTTCTTTAGTTGCTTGGGGATAGTAGTTCCTTTCTTCTGTTCTTTGATTTCTGAATTGTTGGATTTCTTGACATACATTCTTTCATTTTGTTTATGTCATGAAATATTTTTCTTTCTCCTTCAACTATAATTGACATTTTTCCTGTGTATAGTAATCTGGGTTGGCATCTAGGGTCATTTAGTACTGGTAATACTTTGGTCCATATTCTTCTTGATTTCATAGTTTGCACTGAGAAATCAGTGCAAAAAATTCTGATGGGTTTCCCCTTTTATGTAATATTTTTGTTTTTCTCTTGTGGCTTTCAGTATTTTGTCTTTGTTTTGAGCATCTAGCATTTTAACTATGATATGGCATGGAGAATTTCTTTTCTAGTCTTGTCTATTTTCTCTATGTGGTTCTTGTATTTTTATAGGTTTGTCTCTTTTCAGTTTGGGAAATTTTTCTTCTATTATCCTGTTGAGGATATGATCAATACCATTGTCTTGGCATTCTTTTCCTTCTTCTATCCCTATGATGTAGAGATTTGGTCTTTTCATAGAAGCCTACATTTCCTGGTTATTCCACTGTTATGTTTTTAAAATTTTTTTCCATAATCTTCACTTGAGCATTTTAGTTGTTCCATGTTATCCTGCAGGTCTGATATTCTATTTTCTGCTTCATCCATTTTGCTTCTGAGTCATTCTCCCATCCTTTCCTGTTGATTGGATGAATACTCCATTTCCTTTTCCATTTCTTCCTGTAATTTCTTTAGTATTCCCACTTCCTTTTTAAGTTTGTCATTCTCTACTTGTAGCTCCTTGCTTTGCTGGTCTGTTTCTTTTCTCATTTCAGTCTGGGATCTTTTCAGTGCTTCCACTTCCTTCCATAATTTGTCATTCTCTTCTTCTAGTTCTCTTCAGAGTTTGTGTTTCTCTTCCTCTAGTTCTTTTTGGAGTCTGTTTCTCTTCCTCTAGTTCTCTCTAGAGTTTATCATTGTTCCCTTCTAGATCTTTCTTGTGTTTTTCCTTTTCTCCCCTTCTATTTTTTGTTCTTTATATTCTTTTATTTCTTTGGAATATGTCTATGACTGTTCTTCTAAGGTCCATGTCTTGGTTTCCTTCAAGGGGGATCTTGTTGTAGGGATCTTCTATAGTACTGGTGGAGTTCAGTGTGGATTTATCATGGGTTTTTCCCATGTTGTTATTTTTTCATTATGGCTGTGGCATGTGAGTTTATTTTTTTGTTTGGATTCTGGTGCTAACATTAAATGTTATTATGAAGGATTGGTTAGTCACTCACTGTGCTTCTTGCCATTCAGTTCCTCTACATTGGCTGTGGGGCCTAGAATCACTAACTCTGCACCTACTGGATTGTCTGCACCATAACTCCACCAGCTTACTGGATCCTCTGCACCACTGCTCCATGGGGGGGAGGGGGGATGTCAATCACAGGGGAGGCTGGGCTTGGTGTCCCACCTGGACCTTGAGGCATACCTCCAGGTGGTGGCCTCTGGGTCCCACAGTTTCCCAGCCCACCCGCGCTTCCACCAGGCTCCTGGCTGATTGCTTAGCATGGCTGGGTGGCTCCACCCATGTCAATCATGCAGCTGGGTGTGGCAGCCCCTGCCTGGACTCTGAGGCATGCCTTTGGGTGCTGATGTGTGGGTCCCTGGTTTCTCAGCCCACCTAAGCCCTCATTCTTATAAAAGAAATTAAATTCAAAACCAGGACAGTCATAGATACATGTACCAAGTTTAAACTTTAAAGGGAACACTTCAGATTGTGTATGCATCCTGGGAAGAGAATTATGCAATATCCTATTTTAGATAAACTGCACCAGATAGAATTATTATTTTAAAATGGTAGTTATGGAGAACACAATTTTGGAAAAATATAAGTAGAATAAGAGTTAGGGACAAGTAGAATTTTTCCAGAATACACGGAAGAAAGAATTTTTACACAAGAAGCACTGTGGAAGACCAGACTTTGGAAATTTAATCAACATAGTGTATACAAGAATTGTAAAACAAAAGCTTTCTGATTCTCAAGTAAATTAGTGAAAACAGGAACTTCCAAAATAAGCAATAAATAAATAAAATATTTCAAGCCCTTAAAGAGATCATAAAACAATATCTATCTACAGGAACTGAATATAAACATAAGTGCCCATAGGAGGGGCAAGAACTTCAAAGGTTAAAAACAGAACATGTGAAGATAGATACCAGAGGGCAAAGTGATGCACTCTGGGAATACAGGAAAGAAAGACTAGGAGACAGGAGATACAGACAGCTTCTGAAAGTTGGAATCCAGACAGGTGACCCTAGGGAGTCCAGGAGGATTGCAGTTCTGCCAACATTGGTGTCAGCCCTGAGAAAACCTGTGAATTCCCAAACAGGAAGATAATCAAACATTCTTTGTGGTTCAAGCTGCTGGCTTCTCAGTGATTTGTAACAGCAATGATAAAAATGGAATATCATTTGTTTCTAATATTTAGAATCAATATAAACATATAATTCTGAAAATGGATTACGAAAACACCCTGAATTTTGAAGGATGAACAAAAATATGAAAACTTTTAATCCAGTTTCCAACATATGAAAAGATCTGCTTAAAATAGCTATAACAGGGGCTGGAGAAATGGTTCAGCAGTTAAAAATACAGGTTGCTCTTGTAGAGGACACATGTTCAGGTCCCAGCACCCACACCGCAGAGTGGCTAACAACCATCTGTAATTTCAATTCCAGGGATCTGATGCCCTTTTTTAGCCTCCATGGGCATTACATGTCTGGGTCCACTTACTTACAAGCAAAATACTCATGTATGTAAAACAAAAATAAATATCCTTTCAAAGAACTATAGCAACTAAAATGATTGTGTTTAATACTAAAAGTAAATTCCCCAAATACACCCAATGATTAGTTTCATTTCGTGAATATTATGGTTTTTAAGAAATCTTTGGCAATGGAGCTGGAGAGATGGCCTAGAGGTTAAGAGTGCCAACCGCTCTTACAGAGGATCCGGGTTCGATCCCCAGCACCCACATGGTGGCCGAGAACCATCTGAAACTCCAATTCCAGGAGAACTCCAGTTCCAGGGGAATCCGAGACCCTCTTCTGACCTCTGCGGCATTGCACGACACGGTTGCACAAACCTGCGTGCAGACAGTACATTCATACACATACAGAAATAAATTTAAAAAAAGAAATCTTTGGCAATCAAACAACATATATGTCTCAGCATGTCTATGAGCTACACATTGTCAATATACTATATTTTATTGATTCAAAATCACACTTTCTCATTTAATATCTCTGATATTAAAGAAATTTTACAGCAGATGAGGTATTGTACCCAGGGAAATGTGATAGCAAAGAAAAGTGTTTGCTGTGAAGATGACCTTAGTAATTTAAAAACAGAAAAACCTACATGCTTCTCACTTGACTGTCTGGGGAAGTAGATGCAAATGTGAGTCAAAAGACTGGCTAGGTTTTATGGAACATAAACACTTTATTATTTATTGATTCAAGAATTTCTACAATGTACTTTGATCACATTCAGGCCCCTTCTGCCATCTCCATCGTCTCCTTACTAGCCCTTCATAACTTTCAATGTTCTTTAATTCAATAGAAACCCTATTTTTAATAAAGTAAAATATTTTAATGCATTTTCTTATTTTTAAACATTTTATTGAAGCTATGTGCATTTCCTACATCATTTCTCAGTCCATTCTAGACTGATCTTGTCTTCCATGCTCCTCACCCAAGTTCGTGCAACCTGCCATCCCTGCCCCATAACATTTTCTGATTCTTTTCAAAATTTTTTTCAAAGCAGAGGATTATTGTCCTTGGGGGAACTTTACTGTTTCAGTCGGGTTCCCTGTCCCTGTTCCTCAGCTGTTGTTCCTTCTAATCTGTACCACTTCAACATATATATATATATATATATATATATATATATATATATATATATAATCACAAATACTAATATTATATCATCTGTACACAAACTACTTGTCATTTCCATATCATATTTCAGGATTCACATTTTTCCTTTTTAAATTTATATTACTCTGAAATATACCTACATATCCTCCACACATATACACAAATTGTCATTTCTATATCATATTTCAGGATTCACATTTTTTCTTTTTAAATTTATATTACTCTAAAATATGCCTACATATCCTCCACCCATATACTAAGATTACAAAGTCTAAAAATGCGTGGTGGGTTAATTATAGAGCCTGTTAAGGGATTTACATTATAATAGAATCATTGCTTTCAAGGAAAGGGGTATATAACACTGATGTTGTTCAGTTTCCCTTACAACTCAGTGCTGGGTGCTAGCACTCACAAATGAGGGATACCATTCATCATTAGCTTTTCTGGGACTGTGTTATTTCACTTAACATGATATCTTCTAGTTCCATCCATTTTCCTGCAAAGTTCTTGATGCCATCTTTCTTTTCTGCTGCATAGAACTCCATTCTGTAGACAAACCATATTTTCTCTATCCACTCATTGGTTGAGGGGTATTTGGGTTAGTTCCAGTTCTAAGCATTGTGAAGAGAGCTGCAATGAAATGGCTGTGCATGTATCTCTGCAGTAGGATGAGTCTTGTGTGTAAATACCCAGGAGTGGTATGGCTGGGTCAGGTGGTAAGCTCATTTTGAGTCTTTTCAGGATCCTCCATACTGCTTTCCATAGTAGTTGTAAGAGTTTACATTCCCACCAGCAGTGAATGAGTGTCACCCTTTCCCCAAAACCTCTCCAGCATTTGGTATCATTTGTTTTCTTGATCCTAGCCAGCCTTATTGGAGTAAGATGATATCTTAAGGTTGTTTTAATTTGCATTTCCTTAATTATTAGTGATGTTGAACATTTTTTAAGATGTTTCTCAGCCATCTTTATTACATCATGTGTGAAGTTTCTGCTTAGCTCTTTACTCTGTCTTTTGAGTAAGTCATTTGATTTCTTCTTTGTATTTTAAGAAGTTTATATATTCTGGATGTTAATGCTCTGTTGATGTGTCACTAGTGAAGGTTTCCTCCCACTCTGCGGGTTTTCTCTTCACTTCCTTGATTGTTTCTTTCGCTTTGCAGAAGCTTTTGCGTTTATGAGGTCCAACTTGTCCATTGTCAGTGTCACTTCCTATGCAGCTACTGTCTGATTTAGGAAGTCTACTTTGCTTATGTCTTAGTTTGTTTTTTTGTTTGTTTGTTTGTTTGTTTGTTTGTTTAATGAAATATTTTATTGGTGCTTTGTGTGTTTCATACATTATTTCTCAGTCCAATTTAGATACACTTCCCTTTCCATATCCCCCACCCCACCTCAGTTCATGCATTCTGCCATGCATATCTTGCACCTTTTTCTTAGTCTTTTTTTTTTTTGGTCTTTTTTGAGACAGGGTCTCCCTGTAGCCCCAGCTGTCCTGGAATTATTAGTCATTTTTTTGAACTTTATGATACACATAGCATCAAAATAACATATATATATATATATATATATGTATATCCCTATTACCTGAGTTGGAGGATTTTCTTTGTTTTTTTGCTAAAAGATGTCATGTTTTCCACAAGGTTCTTCTACAAGTGGTGATCCAATTTTGCCAACACCATTTGCTGAAGATGCTGTCTTTCCTCTATTGAGTGTTCTTGGCCCCTTATCAAATATGAGGTGGCTGAAATTGTGCTCAAGTTTGGATCTTCAATTTTGTTCCATTGGTCTACAGGTCTGTTTTGTGACTTTTCCAGGCTGTTTTTATGACTATAGCTCTGTAGTATAGTTTGAAGTCTGGTATAGTGACTTCCCTTTGCTCGTTTCACTCAGGGTTTATTTGGCTATTTGGGGTCTTTGTTTTTCCATATGAATTTAAGGATTTTTTTCCAAGTCTGTGAAGAAACTCATGGAGATTTTAATTGGGATTGCATTGAATCTGTATATTAATTTGAGTAGAATGGACATTTTTATTATATTATTTTTTTCCAATCCATGAGCATGGGAGGTCTTTCCATCTTCTGATGTCTTCTTCAATCTCCTTCTTTGGGGGTTTAAATTTTTTGTTGTAGAGATCCTTGATGTTTTTGGTTAGGTTCATTGCTAGATATTTTATCTGTCCTCTTTTTTATTTTATTTTTATTGATGTTTTGCATATTTCATACATCATTACTCAGTTCAATTTAGATACATTCCCCTTTCCATGCCCCCCACCCCACCTGTTCCTGCATTCTGCCATACATATCTTGCACTTTTCTGTCTTTTTCACCACATTTTCCCCTTTAATTGTATATTACTTCAAAATATACATGCATATACTCCACCAATATACAAATATTACAAAATCTGAACATAAGTGATAGGTTAATTCTCAAGTCCATTAAGGGATTCACCTTTTAACCATACTGCTACTTTCATATATAAAAGAAATATAACAAAGATGATGCTCAGTTTGCCTTGCAACTAGGGATTTTGAGCTAACATCCACAAATGAGGGACACAATATGTCTGTCTTTTGTTTTTCTGGGACTGTGTTACTTGACTTAGCATAATGTCTTCTAGTTCCATCCATTTACCTGCAAAGTTCATAATGTTATCTTTCTTTAGTGCTGCATAGAACTCCATTGTGTAGATGAACCACATTTTCTTTTTTTTCTTTTTTTTTTAAATTAGTTTTTATTGATGCTTTGTGCATTTCATACATTTTTTCCAATTCAGTTCAGGCTTATTTCCCTTTCCCTCCCCCCCCACCCCCACCCCATCCCAGATCATGCATTCTGCCATAACTGTCCTGCATCTTTCTCTCAGTTTTTTTTTTCATTTTTAGCTATAAGTGATAATCCATGAGTACAAGCATCCTTCATGCAAAACCTATCTGCAGGCTGTTGTGCCCAAACACCTACAGCCCCACCATCCAGTGGGGGGTGACAGGTTGTTTGTTCAATCAAGTTGATCAAATGAGTGTCCAGACTACATTGCTGTAGTTTCACCATTCACCCCAATCGCAGCCCTTACATTCTACCACGCCCCCTCTTACCACATTTTCTATATCCACTTGTTGGTTGAGGGACATTTGGGTTCCTTCCAGCTTTTTGCTATTGTGAAGAGACCTGCAACAAACATAGATGTGCATGTGTCTTTGTGATAGGATAAGTCTTGTGGGTATATAACCAGGAGTGGTATGACTGGGTCAGGTGGCAGGCTCATTTTTTAGTCTTTTAAGTGTTCTCCACATTGCTTTCCATAGGGGTTGCATGAGTTTGCATTCCCA
This sequence comes from Rhizomys pruinosus, assembly GCA_009823505.1. Classification (NCBI taxonomy): domain Eukaryota; kingdom Metazoa; phylum Chordata; class Mammalia; order Rodentia; family Spalacidae; genus Rhizomys; species Rhizomys pruinosus. Next base: position 731,877 of record VZQC01001281.1, read on the forward strand.
CAAGCAGTGCATGAGTGTTCCCCTTTCCCTACAACCTCTCCAGCATTTGGTGTCATTTGTGTCCCTAATCTTGGCCATTCTTACTGGGGTAAGGTGAAATCTTAAGCTGGTTTTAATTTGCATCTCCTTAATTATTAGCAACATTGAACACTTTCTGAGATGTTTCTCGGCCATCTTCACTTCTTCATTTGTGAATTCTCTATTCGGTTCTTTTCTCCATCTTTTGATAGTGTCATTTTTTTTCTTGATCCATTGGTTTTTAAGTAATTTATGTATTCCTGATGTTAATACTCTATCTGGTGTATCACTGGTGAAGATTTCCTCCCACTCTGTGGGTTTTCTCTTCAGCTCATTGATTATCTACTGTATGCTTCATAAGCACTCCTGGGTGTAGGAGTCTGATCAATCCACCAGGCCTCACACCATTCAGAACTGACTCTCCTTCTCCCAGCATCCATCAGTTGACAATAGATCTGCAAATAGGGTTGGAGCTTCCTGCTCATTTCTCCCATCATAAAGGGCCCCTGTCTAGCATGCTGTTGGACAGGTCTTGTGCATAATGCTATCATAAGTGCTGTGACACTGTCCTGTCCATACAACAGTTTCCTTCTGTTAATCTACTACCTCCAGCTCTTACAATCTTTCCACTCCCTCTTTCCAATGATCTCTGAGCCTTAGGAGGGGGTGCCATATAGGTAATGCATTTAAGGTCCATAGTCTCTTATCCTCTGCACATGGACCAGCTTTAAGTCTCTGTGTTCAGCACCATGATCTGCAAGAAGACCCTCCTTTTCAGTCAGAGTTAAGAGATAAACTAATCTGTTGGTATAAGTCATGAAGAGTCAGTTTAATATTATGTGTATTTAGCAGAATGATATTAGAAAGTTCTCTATGGCTTGTGACTTGTCTAGAAAGAAAAAGGACATAAAATTAGGTTCATATCTGAATATGTTTTATCTTTGGAATTGTATTCAACAGAATTACCTTGATAATGACTTTTAAATGATAGAACCAAAATATTTTTTTAATTAGTTATTTTTGAGAATTTCACAGGAGTATTGACTTTGCATCATTTTCTTCCCACACAATCCTCTTACAACCTTTCTCATGCCCCCTTCTCTCAATTTCTTGTCCTCTTCTCTATTATTGTTCCATGTACATATATACATTTATAAATATGCATGTATATAATGCATGGGGTCCATTTAGTGGCACTCATGTGTATAGGGATGTCCATTTGAAATTAGATAACCTATTATTAGGGAGCCAGTCCTTGGAGAAAACTGATTCACCCCTCCTTCAGTATCCATTGATTGCCTATAGCTCTTCATCTTGAGGTAGAACACCATGACAAACCCCCTATTGTTCAGATTTCATTGGTGCAGCTTCCATATCATGTCCAGATGCGTTAGTTGTCATAATGTGTCCTTTTCCTCTGCTTCTTACATTCTTTCCACCCCCTCTTCCACTATGTTCCTGAAAACAGGTGTAGAGTTTGTGTTGTTGATTTGTCAAGTAGGTATCATCACCTAGTCTCTGCATTTGATCAGTTTTGGAACTTTGTAATACTTTTCATCTTCTGCAAAAAGAAGTTTCTTTGATGAGTGGTGAGAAATAAACTTCTCCCTAAGTATAATGATTATGTTTAGAATACAGTAAGAAATTATGTTGGTTTAGGGAAGAGACAAGGGTAGGTTTTTCTCTAAGACCTATAACTTTTCCAGACAAGTATATTTGGCTATATTTAGAGTTCACACATCATTTTCCTCCCATTGAATGGGCCTTAAGTTCAATTAGAAAGCTGTTGATTACTCCCAAGGTAACAGTGCCACTACTGCATCAATAGAGAGAGTTTTCTGGGCCAATCATTGTTGCGGTTCATGGACTTTGGAGCTGGGTACAATGATTAAATAATTTTCACCCTAGGCAGCTTATGTAGTAGCTTCTGGTACTATGAGACCTAGTCTTCAGGAAGGAGGTTTCCAAATCCATTGATCCAAGTCCTGTGTCCAACGCATTCCTATATTCAGCAATAGGGTCTTAACTTCAAGGTCTGGGAGGCAAACAAGGACTGTGGAAATAGCCTGTGTAATTTTGGTAGTCTCTCAGGCTATCCTGAACAACAACTCAAAGAGAGCTTTCCCATGTCTGGCACCACGTTTTAATGTATTAGTTCACTGCAGCAAGGTGCCATCTGTGTTCAGGATGGGTCTTTCCCTTTCAGCTAATATAGTCAGGAAAATCCCTCACAGGCATGTCTGGAGGCTAATCTAGCCTAGATAATCCCTCACAGGTGAATCCAGAGGCTTATTTCATGAATGATTCTAGATTCTGTCAAGTTTACAATCAATAGTAGCCATCACACATGCCTATGGATTTCCCAGATGGCAAAACTCAGAGCTAAGACTCAAACCCTCCAAAAAAGCATGCTCCACTGAGCATGCTTCCCCAGTCATCTTCACCTTTTTAGGTAGGGGAGCAATTACAGTGCATTAGTGGTTGTGTCTGGATGTAAGATACTGCCTTTCTTCCTGTCCACTTCAGAATGGAACTAGACACACACAAGGGAGGCCATTAGCCATTTTGAAGAAACCCTGAAATGGAGCCCATTTAGCCATGAGGACAGAGTGTTGGGAACATCTCTCAGAAATTCTCTTTCAAGGGCCTTTACAATGCACCTATGGCCTCACCCTTGTTACCAAAGCATTGTCAGCAAGCACGTAAGGACTCAGCAGCCTGCTAAATGCCCTGTAGGCCAGTGAGTATTTTCCACATTCAGGAAGCAGAAAGTCAGACATTTCTAGTTTTCACAGGATGCTAGGCTACCTGGGACAGGTCAGCCAGGGACCCACTCACCTGTCTTGTGTTCTTTGTGAAGACTGACAAGATTAGCAGGAGGCAAAGACCTCCCAAAGCAAACCACTGAAGTCTACCTGTGACAAATTATAACATTTCGTTTCTCAATCACAAAAGCAAAATGGAAAACATACAAAATTGTCACACATCTGTAAGTGTAAGCCGATTTTTCAAAGGAGACATAGAGAGGAAATTGAAAATTTTCTGGCAAAAAAATTAAATAGGGGCTGGAGGGCTGATTCAGTTGGTAAAGCATGTATTAGGAAAGCTTCAGGGCCTGAGCTTGGATCTGCAGCACCCATGTAAAACCCAAGTAAAGCAACAGAGGTCTGTAAGAGGAATGCTGGTGGAATAAAGGTAGCCGGGTCCCCTAGCTCCTTGGCCAGTCAGGCTAGCCAATCAGTGAGTTCCAGAATCAGTCAGAGACTCTATCTCAAAAGGTAAGATGAAGAACTGGAGAGGAAGACCCTTGAAGTTGACCTCTGGCCTCTACATGCAGGCTTATACACATGTGCACACACTCACAAGAGTAGTCACAAATATGGACACACACACACACACACACACACACACATAAAACACTTCACATGCATTCAGAAATAAATAGATGAATGGTAGAATTTGTCACTAACAGACATTACATAAAAAAATAAAAACTTGGTTTACATAAATGATTGCATTGGACTTTGTAGAAAGCCGTAGTTATGGTTCCTGGGTTTCAGCAGGGGCAGGTTACAGGGTTTAAAATGCTTGTCCTAAACCTGACAGCTAGGCGAGTGCAGGCACAGTCCTCCTGGGCCAGCATTCACAACCTCAGAAAACACTATGTGGAGGGCAAGACTGAAACAGCAAATACGGTGAAATGGTGAGTACCAGAAAAGATCAGGCCTTCTGATTCCACAAGGAAGTAGAGTCCTCATCTCACACATTTTCTGTCTTCTTCCCCTTGGCAGACCCATGAGACTTGTGAAGGGTGAAGTAGAAGAACAGAAGAACAGAACTATGCTTAGGGACACCCTATAGTCAACCAACTGCAAGCTGGTGACTGGAAGCAAGTGTCTCTCCCTCTCTGGGCCTCAGAGAACAGACACAGCAGGGCATGACTGTGGAAAAGCTCCATAATATTGCTCTATTTGAAATACTGTTGACTGTACTCCCCTAATAGTTGTTTACAATAACACTGTCCATTGACATGAAATATTGAGCTGTCTGATTCAATAGCACATGAAGATAAAATAGCAATATGATTCATTTTGTCAATAATCTGTGAGTTAATTCACTGAGAATAAGAGAAATGTTCAAATCAGCTAATGGGTTAGTTTTTCTTTCAGTATGCATGTAATTCAGGATGCCCTTCAATTAGCTACATTAGCCAAGGAAGGCCTGGAATCCCTGATGCTTCTGCTTCTGCCTCTCCAGTATCAGGTTTAGCACACCACATCTAGCAGCTTTTGGAATTTTTTTAACAACAAAGTATTTCTGCTTTTGAAAGAACAAAAGTAAATGCTATCATTTTCATATTTTATAGTTTAACCAAACCACATATGCAACATCACTGACTCTTTGTAGGTTTTTTGGCCAAAAGGTAATATTTTTCACTTAATACCCCTAAGATCCAGGAAGGATAAAGCCATGTATCTAGGAAAGAGACTTAACAGAGCAGAGCAAGAACTAAATATCTGGTCTTGACCTAGAGTCTCTTGTTTTTCACCATCGTGTGCCTTTCCTTCAGATTTAGTAGTCATGTACTTGAAATTCAACAACCAACCAACCAACCAAAAAACAAAGACTTAGCAATCAGGAAAATCCCAATTTCACCTCACCAAGAACTAAAATTCTATATTTAGCTCTCCTATTGAACAAATATCCTTCAATTTTGACAGAACTGCTGAATATATTTTGGGGTTAATTACTTGATTACTTCTTATAGGATCCTAACGTTATATAGTTTTTTTTTTCATTTCCTACCAGCAGAAATAAGGAGAAAACATGCAATCTCTTCACATTTTCCTGTGAGGATGTGTACCTTGTTTTAAAAATATAGGCTCAGTTCATTCACATTCATAGGTCTGACTCTGTTCTAAACTGTCAAAACATGTTTTCCTGCCTGGAGCTAAAACTGTTTCTAATATACCTTTCAAACTTTGTGACCCAACTGGCCAATCTTTCAAGTTTCTCTGTTTGAATAAAACAAAATTATTATTCCCTAACAAATAAAAATGCACTAAAATTCTAGGCGTTCACACTCCTCCCTTCATTCCCTCTTACAGAAGGTAAATTAGCCTCAGGGAGGAGGTTTAAACTTCCCTGGGCACCCTGTACTAAGGAGAAGAACTTTTCAGTTGGCGCTCTCTTTGAGAAGAAGTGAGACCTCTGAATGGCAGGGGTCTCTGGAAGGTTTGAGTTGACTGGCAATATGGAGGCCACCACAGGAGGGAATTAAAGAAGCTAGAGCTCGAAGAGACACAGAAGCAGATCGCATCAGACCTTTTCTATCTTGTGGTCCTCACCTCTGACCTCATCCTATGAGGCTAAGAGGAGAGGCCTAAGCCACCCTTGCTGGGAGGGAGAAGGTCTCTCTTTCCTCCATTACTGTGGCCTATGTCAAAAGAAGTGATTGTATCGTAGTTGTACTGTAGAAGTCAGAGAAAGACAGAGGCAATTAGGCAGGAAATGTCAACCAAGACCCTGGGCTTTGGGTAGCCTTCCACTGAAAACTCTTCCTGTTCTTGCAGGACAGGGACAGGTCAACAAACAAATCTGATCTTCAACCAAGATTGTGTCAAAGACAAAACAGTAAACTAGGTTTTTGTTGCTTTGTTTGTTTGTTATTGAGACAGGGTCTCGTGTAGCCCTCAAAATCACTAGGGAGCCAAGGATGACCTTGAACTTCTGATCAGTGCTGAGATTATAGGTGTGAGCCACCAGGTCCTGTTTATGTGGTCCTGGGACTCAAGCTCATGACCTCATCCATACTACTGAAGTATTCTACCAACCTCGCTACCTCCTCAGCTCCAAAGATGCTACAATTCTAACCCAAGCTACTAACATTAAACAAAAGCACATTCTTGAAGTTCCATATGTCATAAAGGAGGAGTCACCTGACATGTCTTCCTTCCTGAAGTATTCTGAAGCTGACTGTGCTAGATAGCTTTAGTGTCAACTTGACACACCTGGGTTAAGGGAGCCTCAATTGAGGAATCGGTTCCATTGGACTGGCTTGTGGCCATGTCTGTGGAGTATTGTCTTGATTGTTGATCAATGTGAGAGGGACCAGCCCACAATGGGTGGTGCCACCCTTGGGCAGGTTGTTGTGTACAGTATAAGAAAGCAGGCTGGGCATGAGCCAGGGGAGCAAGCCAGAAAGAAGCATTCCTCCATGGCCTGTGCTTCATTCAGCTCCTGCCTCCAGGTTCCTGACCTGAGTTCCTATGGTGGGCTCCCTCAGTGATAAACTATGACCCAGGAGATGCTGAGCCAAATAAACCCTTTACTCCCCAAGTTGGAATTGGTCAGAATCTTTTGTCACAGCAATGGAAAAGCAAACTAGAACACTGACCTTGAAACAAACTTCTGAAAATGTTCAGAAAGATGAAGGTGACTTGGGACATAGACTCTGAAGCCAAAACTGACAAAAGCCATGATGTCACCTAGGGGCAATCATGTAAATCCAGTCACCATCAGAAAGACACACAGAAACCTGGAATCTTTCAGGCTGGGTATGGACTCCACACTGCTGCTACAAACCTGGTCATTATCAATTCAGTGTGCAAGCAGCTTTCTCGAAAGTACCCCTTTGAATGCACAGGCACAAAGGCCCCATGAATGTTCTTTAAAGGTTTAACAGACTGTGAGTAGATCCCTGGAGGACTTCTATTTATAAAATATAAATAAGAGTGATAAAAATAAAAATTGCAGGGGCTGGAGAGATGGTTCAGCAGTTAAGAGCAATGGTGTTTTTACAAAAGACCCAACCTCAAATCCCAGTACCCACATGGCAGCTAACCACCGTCCATAACTCCAGTTCCATGGGATTGGACACCTTCTGACTCCTCGGGCATTGCACAACATAGGCACAATTACATACATGCAGGCAATGCATGCATTCCCAGAAAATAAAATAAAAATAGTAAAATATTTTTTTAAAAATAAAATTAAATAAAAATTACAACCATGCACTGTAGTGCACAGTTTTAGTGTACTCATAGGACAACTTCAAAATTTCCTTCTTACTATGGCCAGGAAGAATTATTTTAAAAGTAAAAACATCATGGGTGTAGTGCACATGCCTTTAATCCTGGCATCAGGAGGTAGAGGCAGATATATTTCTTTGAATTCAACTTCAGTCTGGTCTACATACATAAAGAGTTCCGGTCAGAAGACTGCTGCTCTAAAAAAAAAAAAAAAATAGAGAGTTCTAGGCTAGCCAGGGCTACATAGTGAGAACCTGCCTGGAAAATAAATAAAATAAAATTTGGGTCAGTTATTGACGTTCTTAGACACATTCTCAAATATTAACTCCCCATATGTATTTATGATTACATATATGCACATATGTATATTTATTTGCATATATATTAAAGATTGACATATTGAAAGATGTTTGTTCACAATGTGTATACACAGATATATAATTGTATGGAAGTAGGAGCCTACAAAGGGTCAAGGGGCACATGCAATTCTCACTGAAGTACTGTCCACTTCTTTTCTAGTCCTTTCTGTAGTTGTCTCTTACCCATCATTTAAGACTTTGTTGAAGTAGTAACTTCTGCAACAATGTTGCTTTGAAATAGGAGAGCAAAGGTAAAGACATTCAGGAAGTGAATCAACACAGCCATAAACTGCAGACAAGGTTCAGAATGTAAGGACTGCCCTCCGTTCTGTAAGGCCTCTGGGGGCAAGACGAAAAATGAGCAAAGCTGTTGGTCCAGGCGGGAACAGATCCAAATTATCTTACAAACATAATGAAGAAGGAAGGAAATCCATAGACTCTCATTTTCTCTCCCTGGGCATGGAAAACACTTATCTGTCAATCAATTCCAGCCATTGATTAGCTAATAGGAAACTGCACTTAGAGCTGTAGGAAATGGTGAGCTCCTGTTACTGAGAAATTACTTCCTGGAGGGAGAGAAAGGAATAGGCAAGGAGAAAGGGACATGGGGCCTCCTTCTTTGGAGAGAGCCTTGGAGGGAACAAACTCTGTGTCTTTTGCTACAGAAATGTTCTTTTGGATTGTCAAGAAGTCAGACTGGTCTCTTTACAACACATCCATGTTAAAAATATTTTGCAAGAAATGCAAAAATGCCTTTAGCTATTATACATTCAGAACAAATCTGTTCTCTTTCTCTCCCTCGCTCAGTGTTTGTCTGTGTGAGTGTTTGTGTACGTGAATGTGTATGTGTGTGCATGTGTGTTTGTGTGTTCTGATTTTTCTCTTTCGTGGTCCTTGACTGGAAAAGAAAAAAAAAATACACATATTTAATCACTAACAATTAAAATCAGATACCTATTTACCAGAATATTCCTATAATTTTTAATTGAATAGTAACATCCATTTCAGTAATCACATTTTTAACTACAAGAGCTTAGAAAGAACTTCTACTAACTCCTTAAGCATTCCCCTAGGTATTATGTTGTTAACTTGATGAAGAAATTAAGTCTTTCTAAGTGTACTTAGGAATATACTTCCTAAGTATAATCCACATGGGTTTTGACTAAATGGAGGGTAGATGGTTTCCCAGAGTTTATAATGACTGTTAAGTGCTCAAAGATTTCAAATGGCAACTTGTTCTTATTCAAGATCTTGGTAAATGTCCAGTGTGTGCTGAGTGGGGCAAAATACCTAGAGGTGAAGAAATCTAAATAAGATAACAAAAGACTGTAGAAATCCTTCAGTGGTTAAGAGCATTGACTACTCTTGTAGAGGAACCTGATTCAGTTCCCAGCACCCACAAGGCTGCTAACAACCTCCATAAGGCCAGTTCTGTTCCAAAGTATCTGATGCCCTCTTCTGATATCTGCGGGCATTGTATTCATATGGTGCACTTACATACAGACAGGCAAAAACACTCATAGCACACAAAATTAAAAACCAATCAATCAAACAGATAATAACAAATTGCTAAAAATAGTTTAAGTAACAATGGTTCCATTAGAATGTGTGTCTTAGTTGGTTTTCTGTCACTATAATAAAATTGCTGAGATAGCCAATTTATAAAGAGAAAAGCATGTTTATTTGGGCTTAAAGTTTGTAAGTCTCAGGCTGAAACAGAGCAGACTCTGATTTGGTACTGTGCTGTTCTTACTTGTTGGAAAGCAGGCTGCAGAGTAAAACCACTCATGTCATCAGTCAGGAGACCAAGAGGGAAGAAGACCCAGAGCCCACATTCCCTCTGGAGGGTACAACCCTGTTATGGTTGATGTTGACTGTCGAATTCACAGGTTCTAGAATCAGCTAGCGGAGAAGACTTTGTGTATGCCTGTGAAGGAATGTCTCAATTACAGGAGACTGGGCATGTGTATAAGGGATGATCTGGATTAGGTTAACTGGGGTGGGGAAGACACAAGTTAACTGCAGGATGCAGAAATGAAGAATGAAGCTCGGGACCAGCTTTATAACGTTTCACTAGACTCACTAAGAAATGCATTGTTTTGGGAGTAATCTACATACACACAAACACACAAGCACACATACACATACGCCCATTCACCACACACACACACACACACACACACACACACACACACACATACACACACACATATTTGCAATAACTTTATTGTATTCACAGGTACTTTGTTTCACCTTGAATCTAACTGTGATTATCATGGGCTACAAACATATTTAGTAATTGCTTTGCTTCTTATAATTTCTCTCAATAAAATCAGGTTATAAGACCTGTTAGTGCCACATGATCAAACTGGTTCTGTTTGTTTTATAAAATAAATGAAGCTTAAATTATTCTGCATCTGTTTATAGTTTAATTCATTTCATGAAAGATCACTAGTTTGAACTGCTTTACTGTTTTAGAAACAGTATTTTTAATTCATCATACACTGTCTTTTTAAAATCAGCCTCTGTGGAGCTTCAAGAAAAATGCAAGGTTTCATTTTATCTTGTGAGAAGTTTGGTTTGATTCCCATTGCTATTTATAGAGGACAACAATCTAGTTGTGTTTTCAATTCAATGCAACTTGCTGCAGGGAATGCATAGCTCTTATGCTAGATTTTTGCATCCAGTTACTAAATATAGGACAATAGTCCACCAGTTATAATATTATGGTATTACTACATCATAGCATAGCATACATAAGAGGGTAGTTTTCAAGCCCCCCCCAAAAATCCTGGTATTTTCTTTATTGTTTATTCAAATACATACTGAGTCCATTCAGAACTATGAATTTGAGAGAAAAAAAGTGGTTTGAAGAAAGAGAAGAAATTAAAGGGGAGGGAACGGGGGTAGATTTGATCAGAACACATTATATGCACATAGGAATATTAAATGAAATACTAAAAAGGAAACAAAATTGGTTCATATAAAATTGCATTTTCAATCAATAACAAGTACTAAGTATAATGGGAAGTAAAAATATGTTGCTTAACAAAAATTGATTTTTGTGTTTTTGGATTTGGTTATTAATTTCCTACGTCTATCAGAAAAAAAAAGTAAGTTAAGCAAGAGAGACTGAGAGAGTTAGATGAGAAAAAGAGAGATGAGAGACAGAGAATAGAATAAAGAAAGCCCTGTTATTACTGTTTCTTTAGACTCGTTTGATCTTCAAGATGAACTGTTGGCCTTAATGTTCTACAGGTACTAAAATCCATTTAATTTTGCTTAAGTAGAATTTTCAAATAGAAGATCATGATTCTCTTTAATTGTCAATATTAAAACATATTTGATGATTGTATTTTGTATTTTTATTACTTTAAGCATTTCTGCCAAATGTCAGAAATACTTAAAGAAAAGCAGTGTTACATTTAAGATGAAAAAGACATAAAACTCAGCCCCCATTCTTTGTTGTTACCTAATTTAAGGATAAGGCATTTCTGCACTTCCTATAGATAATCATAGGCCAGGCCCAAATGCTGCCCAGCTTTTCCTCTGTGGTGGGTAATCTTGATTGTCGATACCATGGGATCTGGAATCCACTAAGGTGTCTCTTGGGCAGCCCACCCAAGATATTGCCAGAAGAATAAGTGAGAATAAGAGAGAACCCTCCCCCAGGGTGATGGCACATGCCAGTGGCACGCCAAGATAAGAAGAGGTCTGAGGAAAAAGCGTCAGTGTTTCTTCCCTGCCTGCTTTACTTTGCCTCTGCTTGTGAGCCTGGCTACCTGACCCTCGCTGCTGCTACCCTCCTATTTGATGGAAAATCCAATTCTAATATGTAATGAAGACTAGAAATTCTGCAAGAATCTTCTAGGTCTTCAGCACCAGACTGGGATGGCTGAGGCATCCAGGCTCACAGACTGAGCAGCTCCTAGGCTGTCACCTCTCCAGAATGCTGGTGACCATTGCTAGACTACTAAGCCCCAACCTGTAAGCCACTCTAAAGGATTCCCTTCTGCAGTGTATATTCACTCTATGAGTTCTGTTCTAGTGATCACACAACCCTGATGCATTTTATACCTACCAGTTTGTTCTTTAAAATAAATTTAGATAAATTCAGGCCTCTAGTTTGGATCTCCATGGAGGAAATTTTTACCTAAGTATTCATGGGTAAGCATAAATAAATATCGAGACACCTCTGGTTCTAAACTGTGGTGTCACTGTGACACATGTAGAGTTGGACACTTGAACCCCATCCACTGGATTACAGGGAAAAGGGAAGATGTAAGACAGCCACCAGCAGCTGTTCTAAACCATGGGGCCAGAGGCTGACAACCTTTCCACTGCCCACCTGTCTTATCTAACATCTACATCAGGCAATGTCCTATTGGCACTCCCAGATCCTCCGGGCTGATGCCTGATTGGCAAACTACAGCTTAATTCCCAGACTGCCACCTGATTGGTGCTCTACATTCTAATTCCCACCTGGGCACTCACCACACAGCACAGCTGGTGACCTATTGGTCTCCTTCCAGCCCCACATCACCTTCCCAGATTGGTGGTCTGATTGACCACCATCCAACCCACTGGTCACTACTACACAAGCCTCATGGGCTAAGATTACATGCACAAATAATGGCCAGTAGTCCCTGTCTGATGGTAAGATGGATTCCTCTTTTATTCACAGCATTCTGTTTTTATACCCAGAGTGACATCATATCTCAGGGCCTGGTTTCAGATCCTGTGTCTCATGTTTCATAACATCATGAGTACTTGTCAATGGCTTTGATCCCTGACACCTTGTCAGTGTTTGCTAATGCACAGGCAAATCCTGCCTAAGGCCAGGTTTTGGTGTAAACAGACAAGCAGGTGATTTAGCACAAAAGAAGCCACAGGTGGCCTCCTTTTTCCCTATGCTATACTATGACTTAAAAATGTGATGGGAATTTAGAATAGATTAGGGGGGTTGATACACAAAATATATCCAACCTATTGTATCCAGAATTTCTCTTAAAATTTGGGGACTCCAAGAAGTTCTTTGAAAGCACACTGTTGTTCTTGTCTATGTAATCCTTCATATAAATGTACAAAACAAGTTCTCTACCACACATGGACCAATGAGCTCAATCAGTGTAGCCCCAAAGACAAGGGAGGCATCCCTTGCTGGTACCTTCCCCTGTCCCTCCTGGGACCTCCACTCTGACTTCCACCTGCTAGATACCAAAAGCTACAAGATGAATTCTAGCATAGTACTTTTGATAGCTGGTGCTTCTTAGGGTGGTTGGCTCCACGCGTCTTCTGACCAACAGTTTTAAATTTGAAAACCAGGTTATTTCTAAATGATCATGGCAAATCTTTCAGGCAATATCCTAAAGGCTCAGCAGCCCCCTCATCCTTCTTGGTTTCTATTGTCCTCACTCATCCTACTTTCTCTCAGATGATTTTCCTGAAACCTTCCCTAGACTGACATACCCTATGCCAGATCTGTGCTCCACAAATCTCCATTTTATAGCCCCATAAAATTTTAAACACACACATGCACACACACACACACACACACACACACACACACACACACTTATAATCTCTTGCAGTTAAAGCTGCAGGTAAAGGATTAAATTCCAGAACCTTCTTCACCTGTGTCTTTTTTCTAACCCTTTTACCTATGCCTTTGTGGCATATAACTCCAATAGATTCAACTTCATCGGCTATGGTTATTTAATCTTCAATATTTAACAACTTTTTAAATGGGTCCTTATCATACATTTCTTCAAATCAGAATTCATTGGTTTATTTAGCTTGATGATAAATGTGTATTTTTGTGGCTGTGGTGGTTTGAATGAGAGTGTCCCCCATAGGCTTTAAGTATTCAGATATTTTGTCTCCAGGTGGTGGCACTGTTCTTGGAGGTCTTAGAAGGCTTGGCCATGCTGGAGGAAGTACAGCATTGGGGGTGGGCTTAGTGAGTTTAACAAGGCTTCCGGTCTCCAGTCTCTCCCTCTCTCTCTGCTTCCTGTGCTCATTTTGAGATGTGACCCTAGGCTTGCTCTTCCAGCCCCAGCCACCATGCTTCCTGCCACAGTGGACTCTGATTCCCTGGAACTGTCAACGTGAGCTCAAATAAACTCTTCCTTTTATAAGTTCCCTTGGTCATGGTGGTTTTACCACAGCAACAGAAAAGTGATTAATACAGTGTGCCACTTTCTCACAAGGAATCAAATCAAAGACACCCTCCTAAATCTAGGATCATTTGCACCCCTTCCCAAGACTGTCAAACTGAGCCCAGGAAACAGAGGTTAGAAGCCATCTTGGCAAGGTCAATCAGTTTCACTTTCTCAAAGAAAGGAAGGAAAACATGAGAGGAGAGAAATTCTGTTGATATTTCAGGCTGTTAACCAAAAGCTTCTTACCCTCTTCTAATCATTTCCTCCCCACTAAGCCCTCCATTTCCCAGGGATCAGGGAGGGCAAATTAGATCATATATTTGAAGTGCTTGGTCTCCTTATAGGAAAAGGGCTACATAAATCCTGTGTTGTCACTTTCCATTCTTCCCATGCCTTTGACCTTAGCTCACTGAAAGTAATTTATAACTGTTTGTAAGGGCAGCTGGGAATAGCTTCATCTACTTCCCTGGCAAACAGGCCTGAGGCAGGAGCACCGGCTAGTCACACTCACTTGACCACAGTACTCCCGTCCACTGCCTGAAGAAACATAATTATAACGACAACCGCAGCTGTCACCAGCCCTGTGGCTGTGGCGCAAGAGGTGAGTTACTGTCTGATTAAGATGGTAGGCTGTCAGAATGCTGCCTCCCACTTATCTGGCATCCTCTGGTCAAAAATTGGAGAGGAGCTAGCTGAAGTCTTAAATCCTTTGGATACTGAGAAGGTTGGCTCCATAGGAAAGTGTTGCTGACTTTCCCTATCCACTGTGGTGAAGGAGTCAAGAAGGAAAAGCAGATGAGAACAGCTCTCAGAAGGATGATGAATAGATAGAAAATAACACAAACATTTTAAAAAGTACTCAGTTAACAGATTCTTGTCCTGTTTGGTATCATTTTGTTCTTAGGCATCAAGTAAAAAAAATAATTCTCAACCTTTAGATTGGTGTGTTGGTGTGGTGGAGTACAGCTGTAAACTTATATATTACTTGGGAAAGTGAAAGAAAAGGACTGCAAGCTTAAGGCCAGTATGGACTATCTTGAAAAATATGTTTTAGGGCTGGAGAGATGGCCTAGCGGGTAAGAGCGCCGACCGCTCTTGCAGAGGACCCGGGTTCGATCCCCAGCACCCACATGGTGGCTGAGAACCGTCTGAAACTCCAATTCCAGGAGAACTCCAGCTCCAGGGGAATCCGACACCCACTTCTGACCTCCGCGGCATTGCACGACACGGGTGCACAGACTTGCATGCAGACAGTACATTTGTACACATACAGAAATAAATAAAAATTAATAAAAAAATTTTAAAAAAAAAGAAAAATATGTTTTAAAAAAGACAAAAGCAAGAGGTTATACCATTTTTTTTTTTGCTTTCAGATGTATGAAACAGAGTTTTGATTTTAAAACAATTTATAAGTTAGAGGAAAATTACAAAATAGCACCAAGGACTCTATGTACAATTACTCAGATGATTCCCTAAACACAAATGCAGGATGTTTGCCATATTCTGTCCGTGTCCTATCTGTATGTATTCTTATTTATATTATTTAAGAGTATGATAATACAATGCTTCCCATTATCATTTTATTAAATGTGTCCCAGAATATATATATATATATATATATATTCTAATTACTGTCACCCATCTCCCCCTACTAAGCATCCCCTTCTTCCAAGTCCCTTTCCCACACTCAGGCCTTTCTTCCAACCCTTCCAGTCATGGTGATCTCAGTTGAATCCTCAAATGTCTTCTCATTCTCTTTCCCTCATCTTTTTCCTACCAGCTTTTTCTTCATTAGGATTCTACTACCCTGTTTCTGTAACGCTTCAGAAAATGCCTCTGCTGCTGGCATTTCCTCTGCTCTGTACATTTCTCTGCTCTGTCCTTGTGTACTTTGGAAACCAGAGAAATACAGAAATGTGAGGATTGGAATACTTCGGGGTTTGTGGGTATCCATGTTGACACCTCCTGTGCTAGGGACAACCGAGTAGAGGTGATAAAGTCCAGAAGGCTTCCTGTTGTCATAGGCAGGGGAATTGAAACCAGCTCCAGCCTAAAGCAAGGAAGACAGAACAAAGTGTAATCTCTACGCAGATGCCTGCTTTGTGAAGAGTTTCCATAACTACAGGGGCTTCTCAGAAGGGGCCACATGAGCACTCAGCATCTAATCCCAAGAACTTTTCAGTCTTGCCTTTCCTGGCTGCCCAGCATCATCCTGTTCTCTAAATGAAATTTAAACCTTATAGACTTTCAGTAGGCTTATTTTGCCCATGACACAATCATTCTCAGAAATACAATTTCATCCCTAGATTACTGGAAAATTCTGTTTTATCTTTCCAATTCATTAAAGAATAATACTTTCTTTTGAGGCATTCTTTCCACAAGTAGCCACATGCCTCTTTATAAATACATATGCTTTTTCATCTCAATGTTATGTCTTCACAAGCTTATAATTGTGTCTTCATGTTTTTGTTTCCCCCACTGGATTAAAGTTTTTCCTACAGAAAAATCCTAGGTCTCATAAATCATTTTGTTCCTAGTTCCAAGCAACCTGAGGGAAATATAGTTGCACATCACTATTTTTACTTAGTTCAACTTAAATAGTACAGCTAGGTGGTAATGAAGCAGAGACAAGTGTGGGGAGAAAGTAAGCATGGATAAGAATTGGATACTAATTAGAGATTTGATTTAACAGATTACTCTCTGCTGTGAGTGTATGTTTCAAATTAAAGAGATAGAAGAAAGGAGGGAAGATAGACCATTATTCAATGTGCCCAATCTCTCTCCTTTATATGCTTTTCCTCAAATGTAATAAAATACAATATGGTTCCATATCTGTATAATGAGCATTCATGTAGTACTCTGTTGCAGGCTGTTCAGAGGGCTCTACCAACAGTAACTCCTTTTAACCTCATCAGATCCTCTGAGAAAGGTACAGTATTTGGGACTTGGGACAGCTTATATGCTATAAACTTTGAGAACACTAAATAGTATTAGGTTATGTGCATTTTATACATATGTGACTCAATTGATTTTAAAACATGTATTGACTTTAAATACTATATAATATTGACCTACATGGTATAATTTGTTAAAAATAGCCCTTTCTATATCGGGAAAAAATGATTGTAAAGAATGGCATTGTCCCTGTTTTTGCAACATCTCTGATGTTGAGCTGAAGTTTGAGCTGAATTCTTCTGCTTTCACATTCAACAAATATGATATATCAAGTTCAAGTCTGTGAAGAAAATTTGGCCTCATCCGGAAATGTCTTCAGAAAAGTAGAGAATATTCAATTTTGTTCTTCTGTAAGGGCATTTTTTTATATGTTCAAACCAATGAGTGCTAATTTCTTAAAGGTTACTTGCAATCTGAATCTGAAACCTTATTATGGTGGGCAATATTATCAACTTGTAAAGACGTAGAATTATCTAGGACTCAGTCTGTGGGTGTGATTGTGAAGGATTTTCTAGATTATGTTAAGTTAGATGAGATCATTCATACTAAATACAAGCTGAACCATGGTTCAGCTGGTGTCCTAGACTCAATTCAAAGGAGAAAACCATCTGGATAGCTGTGTTCATCTCCTTCTGCTTCCTGACTGATGCAGTGTGACCTGTTGTCATGATTTCCCCATGACGAGCCCTGAGCCAGAATAAACCTTTCATCTGTAAGTCTCTTTTGTCAAGTATTTTCTTAGAGTTACAAGAATGAACAATACTTCTGAGTGCTTACATTAAAAATCACTGATCAGGGGCTGGAGAGATGGCCTAGCGGTTAAGAGTGCCGACCACTCTTAGAGGACCCGGGTTCGATCCCCAGCACCCACATGGCGGCCGAGAACGTCTGAAACTCCAATTCCAGGAGAACTCCAGTTCCAGGGGAATCCGACACCCTCTTCTGACCTCCGCAGCATTGCACGACACGGGTGCACAAACTTGCATGCAGACGGTACATTCATACACATACAGAAATAAATAAAATTAAAAAAATTAAAAAAAATCACTGATCAACTTCTACTTGGAACAGATAGTTTACAAATGTCTCTAGGGGTGGGGGGTAGGGTCTGTGATGCCTTGCATTAGCTCAGGCTATCTTCAGACTTGCTGCAATAATCCTGCCTCAGCTTGCTCAGTTATGGAGTTACAGAGGTAAGCCATCATTCATGTTTTCCATGCTTAATATTTTTTTAACAACATCCATTGGTTATTTGAAAAGAATGTACCTAGCAAGTAGTGCGGGTCTTCAACATGTTTAAACATTTTTCATCTCGAAGTACCAGGAAAAATAATCACAATCACTTTTATCATCACTGTTCTAATTAGGAATAACCTCAGATACTGTCAAGCTATCAAGCACTTGAATAGAAGTATACCAAAACTGATTCTCATGAGAAAGCTAGATTTTATCACTATCAACAAATACTATTTGTTTCCCTTGAAGTAATAGATTCACTTTGTAAATTTTTAAGAAAATGTCGGCCAAATTCTTAAGTAAAATTGAGTGCAACATATTTGTTCCTTATTCTTTCAAATTAAAGTGATGTTACACATAACCAAAAGGGCTAGTTATCTCACAACTGAAAGAAAAATGCATTTTTCTTCTCTAAAAAACGCTTCTGTCTACAGCAGAAATGCCATGTGATTACTTTTCATTTTGCATGACAGAAATCTCAATTTAAAAATCTAATAATATTAATTATATTTATTGCTTGGGGAATGGCTTTCTTAAATGAAATTATGTTACTGTTTCCTTTTAACTGAAAGTGTGTGATAACAATATGGCAATTCATGAGACCCTTTTTAGTACAGTTCCATCCCTCCAAATTGCAAATTTCAGTGCAGTGAGACAAAGTATCTGTGTTGAACCCCTGGGCTTCCCAGTGGAATTTCAGGGCCTTCATTATTCTACAGACTACTACTTAACACTCACTTTCACTTTTTTGGGAAATGAGTAAATTAGAACATAAGAGGCTCTCACTCAGTACCACAAAGTTTGGAAGTGTCAGATCCAAGATTCCAAGTCAGGCATTTAAACTCCCTATGATCTGTGGACTTAATCACTATATCCTGCCGTGCTGATATGAAAAGCTTTCGCCATACATTGGGTTATTTAGGAAATTTTCAGAAACAAGAACTCAAATATATGATGCTCCAATCTGAACATACTCCTACACAGTAACATGGAATTCTACTATACATATTCAACAAATGAAAAAGAAAGTTTTCTATAGGCCAAGGCAGGAAAAAGCCATAAAGCATGGATATTAATACACTCTCAGAAGCCTAAAGGATGTACCCGAGGTGAAGGGAAAATCATCAGCTTTCACTGGTATAACTTTTCTCTCCAGTGTAGGGATGCAAGATTAACAAGCAAGTCCATCCTCAACCCAAGGGATATTACTACAGTGGTGCCAATGATATATCACTGATCCTTCATTAAAGAACCTTGCCATCCAGGACCAGTTCCATAACACCAAGTTCATAGGGCTCACCCTCCTCACTCCAAGTTTATCAGGGTTTAACTGTTAGTCAACAAGAGTTGTGACTTCTTCATCTGTCACTTTCTTAAAGACTTGGCTTCTTTCTTCTCTTTCTAGTGTCACTAGCTTTTGTTCTGGATAATTTTATTTTGAGTCAGGGTCTCCATGTAGTTCCAGCTCATCTAGTACATGCTGTGTAGATGAGATTGTCCTTGATCTCAGAGATTTGCTTGCCTCTGCCTCCAAAGTGCTAGGATTAAAGGAATAAGCCACCATTACCTGGATTATTCTTGATCATTCTTTGTACATTCCAAGTTTCAAATGTTGACTTTTCTTTGGCTACCCTCTACTAAGTTCCAGTCAGTCTTTCTCAAGATTCACACTGTGACTACATTGCATAGTTAGGGCATCTCAGTTTATTTACAGGGCTGGAATACTCTTCTTGGTAATGAATCCAATGTTTTATCCATTCTTCATCTTCCTTCAGAAACCAATTTTGTGATCCTAGAAGTTTCCTGAGTGGTTTCACTTTGTCCCATAATATCTCTGTATTAGTCACTTTTCTGTTGCTGTGATAAAACCACCATGACCAAGGGAACTTATAAAAGGAAAAGTTTATTTTAGCTTACAATTGACGATTCCAGGGAATTAAAGTCCAATGTGGCAGGGAGGCATGGTGGCATGCCAAAGACCTTTACAACAAGAAAGAGATTGAAAATGACATCAAAAGATGGAAAGACCTCCCATGCTCATGGATTGGAAAAATTAATATAGTAAAAATGTCCATTCTACCCAAATTAATAAACAGACTCAATGCAATCCCAATCAAAATCCCCATGAGCTTTTTCACAGATTTAGAAAAGAAAATCCTTAAATACATATGGAAAAACAAAAGACCAGGAATAGCTAAAGCAACCTGAAGTGAAAAGTACAATACTGGGGGGATTATAATACCAGACTTCAAGCTATATTACAGGGCTATAGTCATAAAGACAGCCTGGTACTGGCAAAAAAAAAAAAAAACAGAACCATTGACCAATGGAACAAAATTGAAGATCCAAACTTGAGTTCATATAACTTCACCCACCTCATACTTGACAAAGGAGCCAAAAAATCTCAATGGAGGAAAGATAGCATCTTCATCAAATGGGGTTGGCAAAACTGGATCACCATTTGCAGAAGAATGAAATTAAACCCCTATTTCTCATCCTGTACAAAAATAAATTCCAGAGCTGGAGAGATGGCTCAGTGGTTAAGAGCGCCAAATGTTCTTGCAGAGGACACAGGTTTGATTACCAGCACCCACATGGTTGCTAAGAACCATCTTTAACTCCAGTTCCAGGGGAATCTGATGCCCTCTTCTGACCTCCACAATATTGCACAGCACGGGTGCACCAACCTACCTGCAGACAGTATACTCATACACATAAAAAATAATAAATTAAAAAAAATTTAATTAAAAAAAACAAAACTAAACTCCAATTGGATCAAAGATCTCAACCTGAAACCTGAAACCTGAAACCCTGAAGGTGATAGAAGGAAAAAGTTTGCAGCAACCTACAAGACATAGGCATAGGAAAAGACTTTCTAAATCATACAGCAGCTGCACAGGAAATAAGGACAACAGCTGACAAGTGGGACCTCATCAAACTCAAAAGCTTTTGTACAGCTAAAGAAACAATCAAGGAAGTGAAGTTAAAACCCACAGGGTGGGAGGAAACCTTCACCACTGATACATCTGACAGAGCATTAACATTCAGAATATATAAACTACTTAAAAAACAAAGAAGTAAGAAAACAAATGACTTACTCAAAAGATGGAGTAAAGAGCTGAACAGAGACTTCACCAGTAAGGAAGTAGAGATGGCTGAGAAACATCTTAAAAAGTGTTCAACGGGGGCTGGAGAGATGGCCTAGCAGTTAAGAGCACCGACTGCTCTTACAAAGGACCCGGGTTCGATCCCCAGCACCCACATGGTGGCTGAGAACAGTCTGAAACTTCAATTCCAGGAGAATTCCAGCTCCAGGGGAATCCGAGACCCTCTTCTGACCTCCGTGGCACTGCATGACACGGGTGCACAGACCTGCATGCAGACAGTACATTCATACACATACGAGAAAATATATTTTAAAAAAAGTGTTCAACATCATTAATAATTAAGGAAATGCAAATTAAAGCCACACTAAGGTATCATCTCACTCCAATAAGACTAGTCAAGATCAAGAAAACAAAAGACACCAAATGCTGGAGAGTTTGTGGGGAAAGGGGAACACTCATCCACTGCTGGTGGGACTGTAAACTGGTACAACCACTGTAGAAAGCAATGTGGAAAACCCTTTAAAAACTCAACATGAGTCTACCACCTGACCCAGCCATACCACTCCTGGGTATATACGCACATGAAGCATCCTACCACAAAGATACGTGCACAGCTATGTTTATTGCAGCTCTCTTCACAATAGCAAAGAGCTGGAACCAACCCAAATGCCCCTCAACTGATAACTGGATAACAAAAATGTGGTACATCTACACAATGGAGTTCTATGTAGTGGCATAGAGCTTTGCTGGTAAATGGATGGAACTCAAAGCCATTATGCTAAGTAAAGTAACACAATCCCAGGGGGGAAAAAGGTGAATCGTTTTCCTCATTTGTGGATGCTATCACCAAATCCCCAGTTGGCAGGCAAACTGAGAAATTTTATTATTATATTTCATTGTATCTTAAAGCAACTGTGCTATTCCAATGTGTGAATCTCTAAATGGGCTGTAGAATTTCCTACTATTTGTATTCACACACTGTAATTACCATATATGAATGGAAGATATGTATTCATATTCTATTCATATTCTTTTTACCTGCATGCAACTTTACTGTTAAAATGTGAATCTCTAAATGTGTTTAGGAATTAGCATATAGTTTATTTTCAGAATTTGTATTTTTGATTTATGTTTGGAGTGTATATATGCAAATTTTGGAGTAATATAAAATTAAAGGGAGCAAAATAGAGAGAAAAACAAAATAAAAAAACTGACCAAAACGGTAAACTTATGCATCGAAGGTTATAAAAGACTAAGAAAATGATGCAAGACAGTTCTTAACATGTATGACAGAGTCCATGAGCTCTGGTGGGGGATGGGAGGATGTAAGTGGTGGGCAAGGATAGGGGAATGAGTCTAGATTTGATTGAGAAATTTTGTATGAAATTCACTCAATAAAAATTAACTTATAAAAAAGAAAGCTAGTCCACTAAATGAAGTATACATATGCGTGTGTAGTTTGTGTGCATGTATCTGTTCGTGTTTCCGTGTGTGTGTGTGTGTGTGTGTGTGTGTGTGTGAAACAATAGTAGTCAAAGAAGAAGACAAGAAATTGAGAAGTGATCAGACTTTGGAGGACTTGGAGGCGGGACTGGGAGGGATATAAATAGTGCAAATACAATGCTCAGGTATGGAATTCTCAAAAAAATTAAATTATTTTTAAAAGAAAAAAAAGAATATTAGCTACAACAACGTAGTATATAGTGAAGGTAAAATATGAACCTGAGGCATTTGGCCCCAGGGCCTGTGTCCATAAGCATTGTTTCCTGCCACATTCCCTGGTTACATTGGAAATAGCATAGCATCAGCATTCAGAGCCTCTGATAGGTCAAATTTCAGGGCTGCCATTAGCCCCTCTGTGGGTATAAGAAGAACTTTTTTCCTTCATATTTATTGGATTCGATTCTCTCATGAGGGTAGTAAATGCAGACATAATTGCATTTACTGATGAACAATATAATAAAATTAAGAACCTGATTTTATGGAAACAGGAAGGAGGTAAGGAGCTAATTCATCTGGGGGCATTTCAGAAAATTGTTTTTTAAGTTAAGAGTTGAAGGAAGAGTGGTGGTGATAAGAACAGGGAAGAGGAGTCATATTTAACATTCATGAAAGGTTGATAATATAATAAGAAATTCACTTATCTTTTAATTATCAATTGGCTTTAATTATGAATTATTTAAAACATCAGCCAGAGAGTATTATCCCAATTTCTTCAAGGAAGGAATTGAGCCTAAAAATGATAAATTTCCCAAGGCTACACAGCAAAATACTCTCTATTCAAACCTTACTACCATACATCCTACAAGGCTCTGAGGGTAAGCAGGTATTTGGGGCAGAAAACAGGAAGGGACAGAAAGAAGAGAGAAAACTACACCTTCAAGCTCAAAGATGGGGAAATCTCAACATATCCTATAACAATATTTAGAGTGGTTGGAGAGTATATAAAGTGAAATCAGGGAAGGCATAAAGGAAGATGTTGGAGTAGGCCTTGGATATCAAGCAGCAGGGTCCCTGTTGAATTGCAAAAGAATGGGGAATTCTAAACGCTCATTGTGGACAAACTTTTGCCTTAGTGCTCATGCAGCCAAAACTAGATCAGGCTGTATTGGCCATCCTACCATGAACCAGTGTTGTGAGCTGAGTATTAAGGGCTGCCAGGTGCAGGCTGCCTGTCCCTAACCCCCCAGAACAGCCAATGGAATATTGGCAAGGTCTATCTGGGCCAACACAGGGCTGAGCCTGTACAGGTCAGTCTCTTATGATCAGTCTCCAGAATGTCTTTCTCTTAGTAGTTCTGCTTGGATGCTGCTTATACAATTACATGTGATAAATGAAACTGTTCCCAGGTACATGTCTTTTTCTTATTTCTGTTTGGGCACTGCTGATGCTGTGATTAATGAAACTATGATTATTGAAACTACATGGTTACCAGGAACTTGTGGTTTTGTGCTATATTTCTATAGTAAGAGTCTCCTGATTTAAAACAAGATATAAAAACATTGTAATTTTGGGGAAAAAAAGAATGGGGAATTTTTAGTCTTATTGATGGTGGAAAGAGTCCTTATCAAGATGAGACAGCAGTGTTGAAAATACATGGCATGTAGTGTAGCTAGAAATGCAAGTGGCCAAGAAACCATTATGCACAGATTATAGACCTTCTTCCACTATGCCTAGATTCCTGGAAGGCCAAGACCACTCCTTTCATACACTCAACTTTTATAGCAATATCTGTCTGGATCCCTAGAAGATATATAATGGGATAAATTAGATGATCTTTAGAGCTACTTCTCAAATAGAATTTTATTAAATTTGCATAGATATCAACCTCAGAGCCTGAAGCCTAGACCAACCAGCCCTACGTATCTAAACAGAAAACATTCAAGGCACATCAAGAATATAAATTTAGTCTTCAATTCAACAAAGTAAGATGTGAGTTTCATACCAGAATCACAAACCACAAAAGAAATCCACATGACAAAATCACAATGAAAAAATAATAATTAAAAAAAAAACAAATAATATGTCTCCTCTAAAGGCTAGCAGTCAAATAGAAGACTTCTACAATGAGGACACCCTAGAGATAACCTAGGACACAAAATTTAAAGAAAATAATCATATACATAGTCAGAGAATTCAACAAATATAAAGAATAAACAAATCAAAGAACTGAAAGAAGAGAGGGATAAAATTCTGACTGAACATATAAAAAATATAGAAATAATAAAGAAAACTAAGGTTGAAATGAAGAAGGAAGTGGACACACAATAAGCCAACTGTAAATGACAGGAGAAAGGCTCAGTAATAGAGTAAATGAAATAAAAAATAGAATATCAAGACTGAATGATAAAGTTGAGAACTGGACCACTCAAGCAAAGATTATGAAAAATTTAAATCTCCATGACTTTCTTCACAGAATTGGAAAAGAAGTCCTAAAATTCATATAGACCCACAAAAGATCCCCAAATAGCCAAAGCAAGCTTGAGCACAAAGCAATGCAGGGGGGATTACTATACTAGATTTCAAACTATATTACAGAGATACAGTCAAAAATATAACATGGTACTGGCACAAAAATAGACCCATAGATCAATGGAAAATAATTGAAGACCCAAACATGAGTACATGAAATTTTAGCAACCTGGTATTTGACAAAGGGACCAAGAACACTCAGTGGAGGAAGGGCAGCATCTTCAGCAAATGGTGCTAGATCACCACCTGTAGAATAATGAAACTAAATCCTTATCTTTAATCTTACATAAAAGTTAGCTCCAAATGGATCAAAGACTTCAATGTGAACTCTGAAAATCTGAAACTGTTAGAAAAAAAAATAGATTATAATCTAACCTACAAGATATAGGCATAGAAAAGGTCTTCTAGATCAGACATTAGTTCCTCAGGAATTAAGGTCAACAATAAACAAGCAACACCTCATTAAATTAAAAGTCATCTGTATAGCAAAGGAAATAACCAAAGAAGTGAAGAGAAAACCCATGGAGTGAGAGAAAACCTTCACCACTGACACATCTAAAAGAGGTTTAACATGCAAAATATGTAAACGACTCAAGAAAACAAGTGACTCAATTAAAAGATGGGCTAAAGATCTGAATAGAGATTTCTCAAAAGAAAAACTAAAGATGACTCAGAAACATCTCAAAAAGTGTTCCATACCATTAGTAATTAGGGAAGTAGAAATTAAAACCACTTTAAGATTTCCTCTTACCCCAGTAAGCCTGGTTAAGATCAAGAGAACAAATGATACTAAATGTTGGAGGGGATGTGGGGAAAGGGGTGAGATTGTAAGATCATGCAACCCCTATGGAAAACAATGTGGAAAACTCTTAAATAACTAGAAATGCACCCACCATTTAATCTGGCTATACTACTCTTTGGCATACACCCAGAGGACTCATCCTATTGCAGAGATACATGTACATCCATGTTTGATGCTGCTTTTTTCACAATAGCATAAGTGTCCCTCAACTGAGGAATGGATAAAGGAAAGGTAGTACATTTATACAATGGAGTTCTACTCAGTGGCAAAAAGACGACAATAAATGGATGGATCTAGAAACCATTATGCTAAGTGAAGTAATACAGACTCAGAAAAACAATTTATTTATTTTTCCCTCTAATTTGTGGATCCAAACACCAAGTTCTTGTATGTGAGTATATAGTCTGATGTAGTTGCAGGAATCAGGAAAATGGAAAGGAGTCAGGAAGGGAAAGGGAAAGAGGGAACTTGAGAGAAAAGACTAATAGGAGACAGCTGTTACTAAGGGAGAAATTGATAAAATGAGGGCATTTAAGTGGGAGTAGAGAGGAAGGATTATAGAAGGAAATTTGGGGATAAAGAGAAATAAGGAGCTCAAGAGAGTTGGGACCATAAGAGACTGGTATTATCAAGGGAGAAATGGGAAAAATGGGGACACTTTAAACTGAGAAGACATGGAGGGTGGGCTAGACAGGGAGAGGGAGAAGAGAGAGTTAAATAATGCCTAGCTACTGTAAAACATTGAGGGAATCATATTAGTCTAACAATCTAATAACAAATAGCATATAAAATATCTCTACATGAGTCCATGTGCTTAGCTGAAGGCTTCATAACAAGAAATAGTGCTGGGCAGGAGAATCCTTCCTTTTAGTTATTGGCCAGGGTAATTCAAGAGACTCCTAATATTGCCATAACACTTGATTGCCTCTCAGAACCTGAAGGTAAGACCCTATTCCTAAAGAAAGGGCATACTTCAGAGACCAGATTTAGAGCAATGGAGATGGAACTGACCTGGAAGCAATCTCCACTGAGGGCTAGTTCTCATAGCTTTGGAGAGCACTACACCAGCTGTTAAGAGAGAACAACATTTGGTGGTCCAACATCAGCTTAAGACCAAATATCCACATCAATGTTCTGAACAGCATACCCACTGGTGCGGTAGTAGAACTAATAACTTGGAGGAAATCAATGGCTACTTATTTGGATTTAAAGCACCCTCAGTGGAGGAAAGTGATGTCTGGTACTCTAAACAGAGCCAGGTACACATGGCTGGAGAGGTCATAGATCATAGAACAATTCCCAAGGCACATCTCTAGGGGAAGTTAACCTCTTACTAATCACAAAATATGTATATTTACAGACAAATATCCCAGAAACCATTCATCAAAGTAGCTTCTTTTGCATGGATGAAGACTCTTAAAGAGTCATGCATAGGCAATGTCTGAATTACCCAAACCTAAGCAGCACCTCTACAATGCAACCTCTACACCTAAGGCTCATGCAAGAGCCCAAGAGAACACCAATTAACCTCTTTATTCTCATTAAGGAAGCTCCCTCATACAACAGTGGGCCAGGAACTCAAACAGTCATAAATGGACAAGCCGTGAAGATTAGGAGTCTACAGACTCTGGGTCAATGGACAAGTCTCCTAAATTTAGCTTCATTCACCCAAGGATCAGGGAACATTGCAGAAGAGGGAGCAAAAGATTGTAAAAACCAGGGAGGTGATGCAACAGCAAATGGAAATAGAATCCTACAAGCTCCTGGGACCATTCACAAGAACCTATAGCAATTGTGTCAGCATGCACAAGACCCATGCAGCCTCAACTAGACAAAAACCCAGCATTCAACTGTGAAAAAGGCATAATTTTTAAAAAAGATTAGTGTTTCATTCTTTATCTCCAAGTTAATTAGTGTCGACCTGCAATTCCTACAGTCTACAGTTAACTCTTTACCTCACACAATTAGTTCACTACAACAGAAATATTTTAAGATTATAAAGGTCCCTAAAATTCTCCAGAATTTTAAGCTCATATTGGGGTCATCATTTAACCAGAATTCTTAGCCATAAGCTGAACAATGTATAGCAACTTTTTTTATTTCTTTATGTTTATGAATGTACTGTCTGCATGCAGGTTTGTGCACCCGTGTCATGCGATGCTGCGGAGGTCAGAAGAGGGTGTTGGATTTCCCTGGAAATGGAGTTATCCTGGAATTGGAGTTTCAGATGGTTCTCGGCTGCCATGTGGGTGCTGGGCATCAAACCCAGGTCCTCTGTAAGAGTGGTTGGCGCTCTTAACCACTAGGCCATCTCTCCAGCCCCTATGTATAGCAGCTTTAAGTTGAGATACTATGTTAGATATATGAATTTTTAATACAAAAGCTGCAACATATCCATCTCTAGATATGGAAATCAAAGTTCATAAAAGTCAAACTATTTCCTTAAGCTTGCATCAGTCAATAGTAAAATCAAGGATGGAAAAGTCAGATCATTCCTAGACTAAATTGTATATTCTTCTATTTTTCTGTTATCTCTGTAGAACCAAAGTCATTTCCAATCCTTGTGTCATCTTACTTCCAAAATATCAAACATTATTGTGATTCACTTCAAATTCATTTGTTTTAATGCAGTTTCCATCAAATAATTTCTCTTTTGCTGATATTTGCCATACTGATTCAAGACAAAAAGCATGTTTTTGTCTTAGCCAAATTGCTTACTAGGTTTGACTGGGAACACCTAAAAGTTCCCTGCTCAAATTTACTTAATAACTATTTCAGGGATTCTATTTACTCACTAGTTAAAATCACTCTAAAGGTAGAGAAATCTATGCCTCTGTTTTTCTAGCTACCTTGTAACTCAACAGTTGTTTTTAAGCCAGACTGAGAGTTATCATTGATCCTGTCAGTGAAATCAACTTTAATTATGTATTTTCATCTCTTCCCACTAACTTTCAGGATTTACCTCTTGTACATTCAATAAATTAGTGGTAGTAATCAATCTCTAATTTTCTGTATTGTACTAAAACTCGTTTTCTTGTCAGATAGTCTCAAACATGATTTCCTGTCTGGCTTTAGCATTACTGTGAGAAATGTTTCCTGTGTTCATTTCCATTTCTTAAGTACATTGATGTCAGAAAATAATGTATCTATATTGGCCAACCAGATAGAGACAGAACCAGGTTAAAAAAATCAGCATTCTTCTAGCATCTTCTTAAACTTCGCAGTCTCAGAGCTCTGGGGTCTGGACTGTGGAGGGGACACTTACAGGATGGGAAAACACAAAGAGCCAAAATATATCTTCTGCTGTTGACTGCAAGTAGTGTCTAGTACCTTCAACCTCATTCTTCCCATAGGCACTGACTGTCACACAAAACTCCTTAAACGATGAGGGTTTGCTCTTGGGGAGAATATGATGCTGAGCATCAAACAGAACAGGAGAATGTGTTTTGATGGAATGTCAATGGAAGGAAGTGATGAGATACAGTTTATTATTTTCAGAAGCATTCTGGATATTTTCATTTGCGTTTTTCATAAAAATCTCCCCAAACTATCACATTATCGATCACTCTTTGGAGATGAGGAACTGAGGGTAGGTGAGAACGAATGTTTTATCTCATCCACAACTATCTTGTGGTAAAATAAGAAATAAAACACAACAGAGAGTAGCTGTGTAAGTCTGTTAGGTACTGAAGAAAAAAACAACTAGCAATAAATGTTTTCACAAACTCAAGAATGGTATACTAAGAGCACAAAGCAGGGGCTTCACAGACAGCTGCTTGAATACTTACTTGCAGGTAAAGATGTCTACACATAACACATGAGTGAAAAAGTCCAGAGGAAGACAGACCCAGTAGCACTACATGAGTTTTAATCTCAGTCCAAGAAGTTTGGATATGATTATGTAGAAAGTCCAGTGACCTTGCAGATAATGGTGCAGTGAGGACTTGTATCCATCAGTTTATCTGGATTAGTATCTTGAAGGCCAATTTCTGTAAAAATGAAGCAGGATTCTAGGCTAAGGAAAGTTGTGTCCGGTTCTGAGACTCATTTGAAAGGACAGTATGCAAGTGATAACCTTGGAATAAGCTAACACACATTTTAAGTGGTCACCACAGTGATCCTCATAAATGCTAGGGGATTTAGATGAAAATGAATAGGTTCTTTGCTAGGATGAACTTCTTAAAACTAAAGCAAAAAACTGATAAATAAAGGGGTTGCTGTGAGATTCAGAAGAGTGAGAAGCAAGGAGAGGAGGGATGGATTGTTGCAGGTACCTACTTGATTGGCACCAACATGGCATCCAGGGCTTCGCCTCTGTCCTGGAGCTTTCACCAGCCACATCTCTCCAAGGAGACTCAAGACTCCAAATCTCAGTGTCTAATGTCTGTGTACATGCTCTCCAATCCAAGCAGCCATGTTTCTCACAGGTTGATAAAAGCTCATAGAATTCGCAGGCTTTCCCCTCTTACACCATTGTGATTTGAGTCACTGTGGAGGATTATTGGCCTGTCTCCTGCTGCCTTCACTGTGAGAATCCATAAGGCATACCTACAGGGTGCTGATTGCTACACACCAAGCTACATCAGAACCATACGTTTCTGGTATTTGGAAGACTATTAGACCTCTGAGAGGGGGTAAAATTAAAATATATGCATGAATACATACATACAATATTTTCAAAACACTGCCTGTAAGTAGTTGCTGGCAGTCATAAGGACCCAAATCCCCAGGCCAGAATCCCTGTGATACTGGAAAGTCTGTGTTACCCTGCAGGACCCAAACATTTGCAAATCAGGGATTGAAGCTAATGCAGATGGCAGGTGGAAATGCCAAACCAAACTCCTCTTCAGCCACCTCGCTATAAATGGAATCCTGTCAAAGGCGGATTTTCAGCCTGAATCCCAGGGTGAGTCACACAAGTGTTATTTTTTAGAAAATGGTAAAATCAGGCCTTATAGGATTATTAGTCAGCAAAATTCAATTTTGGTAAGACCACACTCTAGAAAAGGAAAGAAAGGGAAATGAGGCCAGATTTAGGCCTGCCAAGGAACAAACTCTGTAAGAAATCATGGAGAAGAAATATCCATGCTGTGCTTCTCTGGCTGGCCTGGATGGGATCAGAGGGAAACTGGTAGAGTGGTGAAGAGGTCTACTCACTCTTCATGTTCAATGAACTCCTCTCATCAGCATGATCAGCATTAAGCATTGTCTTACCTATTGTACACTATTGGAATGTATTTGGGTACAGAGCTCTGACATCACCGAATGCTGATAAGAATGTGAGATGGGACACTAAGTCATTGCAGCTGGGAATGCATGTTTTTGCAGTGACTTTGAAAGAAGTTTGACTGTGAGGTATAAATTTGAACATGTTCTTCCTAGATGACCCAGTATTCAGGCTCTTAGTACTGAAGGGAATTGAATTTTTATATTTTATTTATTTTTATTTTATGTGTATGAGTGCATCGCCATCTCTCCAGTCCCCGAGGAACTAAAATTCATATCTACACAACAACCTGTACCCAAATGTCTAAAGCCTTTATTCCTAATTCCACAAACCTAGACAGCCAAAGTGTCCTTCAGTAAGTAAATGGATAATTAAACTGTTGCTCCTCCAAACAATGAGATATTATGACTTGATGTTGAGCTACAAAGTCAGGAAAAGTTATGGAGGAATACATTTTGCATATTGCTCGATGAAAGATACCGATCACAAAAACCTACATGCTATGTGATTCTAAAATGTAACTTTTGAGTAGATGTAAAAACTGCAGCAACAGTAACAAAATCAATTGTCTCCAATGGCTACAGCTCTACCTGCCTTTCAGATCACCAATTTGATACTCCAAATATTCTTCTGCACCTAAAACAGGAGATAGGCTGTCCTCCTCCCATGCCTTGCTAACGCCTCCAGCCACTTGCTGCCTCTCAAATAGAAGCAAGCACCTATACTACAGTGACCAGACCACCGACATTAACTTTCCTGAGAGGTTCCCTACATGCTGATAGACCACTCTGTAGTGAAAAATGAGTCTATAGCTTAGCAGCAGCATCCACCTGGGAATGGAAATCCATTCACCTTTCTTGCTGATACCTTAGAACTAATTCTCAGAATTATTCACTGTGAGAACTTATCCTAGTCTCTGGACAAAGAAAAGAAGAAAACTTTAAAGGTGATAACGGTTGAGAATTTATTTTGGTATTGTCCTTTAATCAGCCTTCTTTGATGTTTTTATATTTTTGAAAATTTCATATGCATTATATTTGCAGCATTTCCCACTCTCCCACCCTCCCTTCCAACACCTTTCATGCCTCCCCACTTCCTCTCAGTTTCTTGTCCTCTTCTTTATTATTGTTCTATATACACTGAATTCATTTAGTTGTGCTTGTAAATACAAGTGTTTAAGCCTGACCACTTGGGATGAGATAACCTATCATGGAACTCGTCCCTGGAGAAAACTGATTCTATCTCCCTTGGGATGCTGTAATTCTTCATCTAAAGTTAGAACCTTGTGAAATTCCCTCCATCCACACTGGCATTTCGCCTGGTTTTATCATTATGCAAGTCTTGTTAAGCAACCACATTATGGAGATGTCATGGATTCAGCTTTCCCACAATGTTTAGAATACATTATCTAACAGGCAACATGTTCCTCTGGCTGTTAACAATCTTTCTGCTCCCTCTTCCAGGATGTTTCCTGAGGCTTTGGAGTAAGGATTGTATCGTAGATGTTTCAGTTAGTGCTAGGCACTACAAGGTGGCTTATTGCTTGTATTTTGATCAGTTGTGGAAATTTATAACAGTCCCTATCTGTTGCAAAAAGAAGCTTCTTTGAAACATCGTGAGATCTACACTTATCTATGACTATAAGGATAAGTATTTGAAATGTATTAAGTAATTATATTGGTTTAGGAAAGTAGAAGTAGTAGAAGTAGGCTCTACTCTAGTCCTTGACCCCATCAACCTTTGTTCTTAGGGATGTTTACTCTACCATGCATGGATTTCCTCTTATTGAGCAGGACTTAAGTCCAATTGGATATCTGTTGATTGTCTCCAAGATTAAAGTGCCACTATTTGCAACAATAAAGATATGTTGCTGGGTTGGTCATTACTGCAGTTTACAGGCTTAACAGCTCGGTAGGGTTATCAGTCACTCTTCTCCCCTGGCAGCTTGCATAGTGTCTGATTACACTATAGGAGCTGATCTCCAGAGAGGAGACTTCTAAGTCTGTTCCAGCTCAAAATATTTACATCTATGTAAGGATTCAGAGCTAGGATCCACAGACGAGAGAGAACATGTGTTGCTTGTTTTTCTGAGCCTGAGTTTCTTCACTGAGTTTAACAGTTTCCTTTTCCATCGATTTACCTGCAAATTTCATGACTTCATTTTTCTTTGCTAGTTAGAATGAGGGGAGGGCACGCACGACCTAGGCTAATCCTTAGAGTGCAGAAATGCAATGCGGTCCTCTTAGATTTTTTATCTCCTTTTACCTCAGTTGCTTGGAAGGAGAGAATTTGGGTCACTGGGGTGGTTTGGCAAACTCTTCTTTGGTAACCACTGAAAGGGGTAAATGGCAGCAACCAACCGGGTGTTCTATTTTTAATGTCGGAACTTATTGTTTTCTGGTTTGGGGTTTTTGCCAAAATTCTAAGACAAAAAGAAAAGCCTCATTCAATATCCAATTTTAACAACTGAAAACTGAGAAGGATTTTTTATCTCTGTCTTTGTAGCTTTTTTAAGAAAATTGTGCTTAGAATACAGAATTCCGTTATCATCTTAAAGATAGGGAAGGAAAAATGTTAACATAAGTTTTATAAAATAGCTCTACAAAGAAGTGAATAAAGTGTCTGCATTGAGCATAGGTCATGAAGAAGGCTTAGAGATGAGATTTGTCCCAATATGTGAAAGTTGGTGGGACACTTATTTTATGCTCCACTTTGGGATCAAATCCTTGAGAGGGAGGAGGGATAGAAAATATTAAAATATTAAATAATTTGGGGGCATTTGGTGTGTGTGTGTGTATGTGTGTTAATAAGATGAAACCTAAGACCTCATTCATGCTATAGCCGCAGTCCTAACTGGGAGGATATCATGATGAGGATTTTCACCTCTTTCCTTGAGTGGCAGCCTGGAGCCACCACAGACCTTCTTATGGTCCATATACCTTGTAAGGGGACATTAGTGGAAATTAGAAGTGACAGGGGAAAAGAGACCATGCATCTGATAATTCCATGGAGCTTAGGCTGACACAGGGGAGTATGCAAATGTGTTTGGACATGTCAGTGGTTAAGAAGACCCCTCCATGTTAGAAGAGAGAAAGGATAACCCAAATAGAGAATATGGTTAGTCAGGCAAGCAGATGACATGGATTCTGTAGAGGCGGGTTTGATAACTCAAACCTGGCAGGGTGGAGAATTCCTCCTGATGACCAGAAAGAACCTATAGTGGTCTGGCATAAAGGGTCATCTCTCTCCCGACCCTGTCTCCAACCAGGACCTTGGGTTTGCACGGATGTCTTCTAAAGCCAGATAATGCTACAAGAGAAAAGAAGGAAGTGAGAAGAATGTGATAAACTAGATTTGAATGATTAAATGAGACTGGCTTTAAAATTAAAATGATTGAATTTCATTTAAATTTCAGTTTTCTGAATCAGTTAAAAAAAGGGTGGCTTATGAGATAAGTTTAATTTACATATTTAGAAATATAAAGAAATGCTTTGTGTGGTCTAAACTTCATATTCAATTTTAGAGATAAATGCGCTGAAGAGTTTGCCTCATGCTTTAAATAGAGCTTTGGATGAAAGCAGACCTCTGCTCTTGATTTCAATCATTGCTAACAGGAAAGGGGTATTTTCCAAAACCACCATGGAGAGACTTGGAGCATTTGAAGAAGAAAGCATCTTGCCAACACATTTGCTTTGGATGAGATGAATCCCATCCTACCACAGCCAAGCTGTGCAAACAAAGCCAAAGCTCAAATCTCTGAGTAATGTGCCCTTTGCCTTAATCCTCGCACATTTGTGTGCAAATCCATGCACACTCACATTAGCATCAGAGTAATAGGTTGGAAACACCTCCTTTATGACAGTGGTACTGCACTACTTGAGTATAGAGGAAGCACAGTGAGGTCATTTAGCAAGGAGGCTCTAGAATATAACCTGGTTGAGTCAAATTATTGGAATAAATATGTAACATTAAGCAATGCTCTATTCTGTGCAGCTCAGTTCCCCATCTGTTATGGTAAGGACAAGAACAGCATCTGTCTCATGGGTTGTCATAAATCATAAGTGAATGCATATACTAACTCGAGACTATATAGAGGTGTGAGCACTCTATCAGTTCAGACAATTGAGTTTGGGCAGGTCAGCCATATGGTGGGGATGTTGCATTGGACTGAGTCATTGCTTTTCTTCATTCCACTTCAAAATATTCCCTAGAAAAGAAGGTCTTGTGCCAAAGAACAGCATCAAATTTGAGATAAACCCAACCAACGGTTCTTATTTGGAAAGGGAGGCTGTATTAGTCAGGGTTCTCTAAAGAAACAGAAGCAACAGGATGAGTATATATAACTATATACAATTTATTGATTTGCTCACTGACGGAGCTCAAC
Source organism: Rhizomys pruinosus (assembly GCA_009823505.1). Taxonomy (NCBI): domain Eukaryota; kingdom Metazoa; phylum Chordata; class Mammalia; order Rodentia; family Spalacidae; genus Rhizomys; species Rhizomys pruinosus. The sequence goes on from VZQC01001281.1 coordinate 767,129, forward strand.
AGTAGCGCCGAACTGGAGAGGCCGGGAATCCAGGGAACTGCTCAGTCCGCAAGGCTGGATGTCTCAGGAGTCCCAGTCTAGTGCTGAAGGCCCGAATGGATTCCAGGAGATCTGCCAGTCTCGGTACACGCTGGGATCCGAAAGGTTGATCACAGCAGCAAGGCAAACTCACCAGATGAGAGAGAGGCAAGCCGCAGGAAGAAGGAAAAGGGACCAGCTCCCGCTGCCGTGGCCTTAAATACTGCCTGCCGGCAGAAGGTAACACCCACATTTGGGGTGGGCCATCCGGGTTGAGGTGGTCCAATCAGAAGACCCTTTTCTCTTATTTGTTCCTTAGTCCAGTCAAGTTGACACCCAGGATTAACCATGACAAGTCCACCCCTTGTCAACTTGACACCCAATAAATAGCCTCTGCTTAAATGTCAATTGCAAACGATGGCAGGGTCATAATTCCACCTAACATGTTATAAGTATCTCATGTGCAATAGCAAAGCATTATATCTTAGAGTAGGTGGTAATGTCCTTGAGAAGAACTTAGTCCTTCAGTATCTAATAACCTAAATATGACAACACTTAACACATATCTCAGTTGCACATTCAAAGGGGAACACAAGTATCCACTTAATATACATACATATATACATATATATATATACATATATAAACAAGCACATTCTTAACCAAATAGGACGAAGGTTAATATCTATTATAATCCACGTTTCTGCAACTGGTCCCGTGGCTTCAGCTGATATTTATGACTACCTTCTTCTACTACCCATTCTGTATTTCCTCCGCCATCAGCAAGCACCTCTGCAGGTCTTGGCTCTTTCCCTGGAGGAGTGACCCATACCTTCATCCCTGAAGGGTCTGGGCCATTTATTGTCCTGTCTGGTTTGGGTTGTTGGAGTTTCCCATTGACCTTAATCATAGGACATGGTAGCACCAGAAGGCGCCCTACAGCATCTCCTGCCTTCCAGACATAATCTTCCTTGCCCCCATTGTGGAGAAAAAGTCCAATTTCCCCATGGTAGTCTGGATCAATCACTCCTCCTACTACTGTTATTCCTTCCTTAGCCTGTTGGCTTAAAGGCAGTAGAAGCCCGAAGTGGCCAGGGGGAAGTCTTAGCTTCCAGTTCAATAGAACGTTTGCTGTATCTCCTGGCAAAAGCACTCCCCCCATTGGAGCCAAAACGTCTAGACCAGCAGAACGCAAGGTCGTGGGTACAGGAAGCAAAAATTTTCCTACTGGGTCACTAGGGGTGATAGTGAGTGGAATCATTCCCACTTCCACCCCTTGGTTCCTGGACCCATGAATTCTGGCTATAGGAGAAACAGTACCATATAGTGGACGCTGATTCAAAGCATATACTGCTTGCTGGAGAACCTTGCCCCAGCCCTCCAGGGTATTGCTACCTAATTGGCGCTGTAACTGTGTCTTCAAGAGGCCATTCCATCGTTCTATCAAGCCAGCTGCTTCTGGGTGGTGGGGAACATGGTAAGACCAGTGGATACCATGACCATGGGCCCACAGTCGCACTTCTTTGGCTGTGAAGTGAGTTCCTTGATCAGAAGCAATGCTGTGAGGAATACCATGACGGTGGATAAGGCATTCCGTAAGTCCCTGGATGGTAGTTTTGGCAGAAGCATTACGTGCAGGAAAGGCAAATCCATAACCAGAATAAGTATCTATTCCTGTAAGAACAAAACGCTGTCCCCTCCATGATGGAAGTGGTCCAATGTAGTCAACCTGCCACCAGGTTGCTGGCTGGTCACCCCGGGGAATAGCACCATATCGGGGGCTCAATGTTGGTCTCTGCTGTTGGCAAATCTGGCACTCGGCAGCAGCTGTAGCCAGATCAGCCTTAGTGAGTGGGAGTCCATGCTGTTGAGCCCATGCATAACCTCCATCTCTGCCACCATGACCACTTTGTTCATGGGCCCATTGAGCAACAACAGGGATAGCTGGAGAAAGAGGCTGACTATCCACAGAACGAGTCATCCGATCTACTTGATTATTAAACTCATCCTCTGCTGAGATCACCTTTTGATGAGCATTTACATGAGACACAAGTATCTTCACATCCTTTGACCATTCAGAGAGCTCTATCCACATACTTCTTCCCCAAATGTCTTTCTCACCAATTTTCCAGTCATGCTCCTTCCAAGTCCCTGACCATCCAGCCAAACCATTGGCTACAGCCCATGAATCAGTATATAATCGAACCTCTGGCCATTTCTCCTTGCAGGCAAAATGCACAACCATGTGCACTGCCCGAAGTTCTGCCCACTGTGAAGACTTTCCTTCACCAGTGTCCTTTAGGGTTGTTTCAGAAATTGGCTGTAATGCTGCAGCTGTCCACCTCTGGGTGGTGCCTGCATAGCGTGCAGAACCATCAGTAAACCAGGCCCTAGTCTTCTCTTCCTCAGTCAACTGATCATAGGGCAAACCCCATGAAGCCATAGGTGCATGCTTAAGCCCAGGAGACATTGTAACAGGAGTGGGAACCATAGGCATTTGGGCAACTTCTTCATGTAGCTTGCTTGTGCCCTCAGGGCCTGCCCGGGCCCTGTCCCGTATGTACCACTTCCATTTGACAATGGACTGTTGCTGTGCACGTCCTACTTTATGGTCTGGTGGGTCAGATAACACCCAGCTCATGATGGGCAGCTCAGGTCGCATGGTGACTTGGTGGCCCATTGTCAAACGTTCAGTTTCCACTAAGGCCCAATAGCAGGCTAAGAGCTGTCTCTCAAAAGGAGAATAGTTGTTTGCAGATGAAGGTAGAGCCTTGCTCCAAAATCCCAAGGGCCTCCGCTGTGATTCCCCTATGGGAGCCTGCCACAGACTCCAGACAGCATCTCTATCTGCCACTGATACCTCAAGCACCATTGGGTCTGCTGGATCATATGGCCCTAGGGGCAGAGCAGCCTGCACCGCAGCCTGGACCTGTTGAAGAGCCTTTTCCTGTTCCAAGCCCCACTCAAAGTTTGCTGCCTTACGAGTCACCTGATATATGGGTCGTAGTAACACACCCAGATGAGGAATGTGCTGCCTCCAGAATCCAAAAAGACCCACCAGACGTTGTGCTTCTTTCTTGGTGGAGGGAGGGGCCAGGTGCAACAACTTATTCTTTACCTTAGAAGGAATGTCTCTGCATGCTCCACACCACTGAACTCCTAGAAACTTCACCGAGGTAGATGGCCCTTGAATTTTAGTTGGATTTATTTCCCATCCTCTCATGCGCATATGCTTTACCAACAAGTCTAGGCTAGCTGCTACCTCCTGTTCACTGGGTCCAATCAACATAACATCATCAATATAGTGGACCAGTGTGATATTTTGTGGAAGAGTCAGGCGATCAAGATCCCTTCTAACTAAGTTATGGCACAACGCTGGAGAGTTAACATACCCCTGAGGTAAGACAGTAAAGGTATACTGTTGGCCTTGCCAGCTGAAAGCAAATTGCTTCTGGTGGTCCTTATGAACCGGTATTGAGAAAAAAGCATTGGCCAGATCAATAGCTGCATACCAGGTACCAGGAGACATATTAATCTGCTCGAGTAAGGACACCACATCTGGTACAGCGGCTGCAATTGGTGTCACTACTTGGTTGAGTTTTCGATAGTCAACTGTCATTCTCCATGATCCATCTGTCTTTTGCACAGGCCAAATTGGAGAGTTAAATGGAGATGTGGTAGGAATCACCACCCCTGCATCTTTCAAATCCTTGATAGTGGCATTAATCTCCGCAATCCCTCCAGGGATACGATACTGTTTTTGGTTCACTATTTTCCCTGGTAGAGGCAACACCAATGGTTTCCATTTGGCCTTTCCAACCATAATAGCCCTCACTCCACAGATCAGGGAACCAATGTGGGGATTCTGCCAATTTCTAATTATATCTATCCCAATTATACATTCTGGGACTGGGGAAATAACTACGGGATGCGTTCTGGGACCCACTGGGCCCACCGTGAGTCGGACTTCAGCCAAAACTCCATTTATCACCTGACCTCCATAGGCCCCTACTTTAACCGGAGGGCCACAATGCTTTTTAGGGTCTCCTGGGATCAGTGTCAACTCAGAACCAGTATCCAATAGGCCTCGAAAAGTCTGATTATTTCCTTTTCCCCAGTGTACAGTTACCCTAGTAAAAGGCCTCAGGTCCCTCTGGGGAAGGACAGGAGGAAGGCAAACAGCATAACTCTTTGGTATTGTGACAAGGTCCTTCCTCACTGGAACCCGGCCACCCCTTCATTCAAGGGGTTCTGGGTCTGTGAACTGTCTCAAGTCTGGAAACCGGTCAACTGGGCGGGATTCGCTACTCCTAAAATCAAATGTTGACTTCCTGTCATTCGTTCTAGAGCTTTTCTGCTTATACAGATCAAATAAAAACTTAGTAGGCTTCTTATGTATTTGGTTCCTGGGAACACCATGATTAATTAGCCAGTTCCAAAGATCATTTCGGGTCATGCCATTATAGGTATTGTTTTGCCTTTGCCACCCATTATGATAATTACTGTAACTACGCTCATCTGGCCTTCTGCGATTCAGTGCTGCCACCTGACGCCTACCCTGAGGTCCTGTTAGACCTACTACGTGTACATTTAATTTATGCAAACGAGCCACAACTTCTCTAACTGTAAGATCTGGCATAAGAAATAGAGCAAAAACAAAGCTCTTCAAATGTTCTGGTGTCTCTCTCAGTACTTTCCATCTTATAAATTCAGTGAGTGGCATGTCCTCTGGGTCCTCATATTGTGGAGAATGTGGTTTTACACTTCGAATCCACTCGAGCATGCCCATCTGCCTGACCCTCACAATCCCTTCATCAATACTAAGCCAAGGAATATCAGGCATCTCTAACTCGCTGTTAGTAGGCCATGTTTTAATAAATACATCAGCCAACCATTCAAATAAACTTTTAACACCTTTTTTAACTGCTCGAGCTTCCATGTTAAACCTAGAATCTCTACTCAGTGGGCTCATATCGATAAACTCAGTATGATCCAATTTTATATTCCTTCCACCATTATCCCACACCCTTAAAATCCATTCCCACACATATTCCTTAGGCTTCTGCCGGAATGAATCAGCAAACTCATTAATTTCTTTAGTAGTATATCGCACCTCCTCGTGGACCACACTTTCTATCTCACCTTGAGGGGCTTGCTTAGACTTCAATCTGGTTATAGGTCTAGAGGCAACAATTGTTGGGCCCTGAGGGACATCAGCTCCCACTGGGAGGGGGGGATTAATTTCCTCAGGCAAGGGTGGGGAGGAGGGATCTGCAGGGTGTGGATTCTCTGCTGAGGGTGGGGAGGTTAATTCCTCAGATAAAGAAAATCCCTCAGAATCCGAGGGTTCAAAATCCTCATCATCATAGTTCTCCCACACATCTCCATCCCAAGTTTCAGGGTTCCACCCTTTCCCCACCAGTGCTCTCACTTTAACTGCTGACACTTTTCGTGGCTGGGAATTAAATTTGCGTTGTAAATCAGCCAACCGTATAATAAGGGCTCCAGCTTGATTTTCTGCTGCTTTAGCTCTTTGGCTGCTGGAGAGAAGATTCTCTTCCAGAGCACACTTGGAAACCTTTAAACTGTTGTTTCGAATCCGGAGCTGGTCATTTTTATCACCGAGCTCCATATTTTCGTCTAACAGTTTATCCAGACATGCTAGGAGCAACAAGGCAACATCATTATTTTCCTGATTTTTCCGCAATTTCTCGAACGTTTTATATATAGAGTCGCTAAATTCCTTGCTTCTCACAAGAGGTGAGTTAGGTGAGTCAAATGGATCTATCTTCATAATTAGATCAAATAGTCTGCACCAAGGATTATCATTCCTCTTCATGCCACCAGGAGAGCCTTCAGTAACTCTAGGCTTCATTGGGTTGGAGAGCTGGCTCCAGAGGCTACCAAGCCCACTAAAGAAATTCATCCTTTCAATTCTGTTTCTCTAGAACCACTTCTGGTACCAAAATCTGTATTAGTCAGGGTTCTCTAAAGAAACAGAAGCAACAGGATGAATATATATAACTATATACAATTTATTGATTTGCTCACGTGACGGAGCTCAACAGTAGCGCCGAACTGGAGAGGCCGGGAATCCAGGGAACTGCTCAGTCCGCAAGGCTGGATGTCTCAGGAGTCCCAGTCTAGTGCTGAAGGCCCGAATGGATTCCAGGAGATCTGCCGGTCTCAGTACACGCTGGGATCTGAAAGGTTGATCACAGCAGCAAGACAAACTCACCAGATGAGAGAAGCAAGCCGCAGGAGGAAAAAAAAGGGACCAGCTCCCGCTGCTGTGGCCTTAAATACTGCCTGCCGGCAGAAGGTAACACCCACATTTGGGGTGGGCCATCTGGGTTGAGGTGGTCCAATCAGAAGACCCTTTTCTCTTATTTGTTCCTTAGTCCAGTCAAGTTGACACCCAGGATTAACCATCACAGAGGCCAAAGATACAATCTATTTAAAATGAAGCTAGAAATAGGCCAAGTCACTCTTGTGGCTGACTCAGCACCTATCACAGAGAGGCCACTGGATGAATCAGGAGACCTCAGCTCCAGTCCCAACACTTGCAGTCAGCTGAGTGTGGGGTATTTAAAAAGTTAGGTAATAGATATGGCTGGCAGTTTCTTCATTTATAAAATGAGTGTATTTTTTCTCAAAATGTACTCATGAGAACTAAATGAGCCAATATAAAATTGCTTTGAAAATGGTAAATCATGGTATGAATATAGGTATTATCCTTTGCAGAGCTCAAATTACATTATACATCATTAGTTCTGAAAATAACACGAATAGGCACAGATCTTGAGCTGAAACTAAACTATTATTTTAAACATTCTGCTGGGAATACAATCTACTTCAAAGGTTCCTGAATTTTTTTCTCTGCTAATCAAGGGTGGATTTTACATTGAAGGCAAGCAATAGCTTTGTCCTGGGGAAAGCACATTCATACCACAACTTGAATGCTTATGTCTTACATGCAGTAAATTTGCTGTTTCTTCTAGTTATAAATGAGATCTATGTTTTATCAAACATTTGACTTTACTAATGTACTGAATTTTTTGTTACATTTGCTTATTTGTGTGTGTGCACACATGTGTCACAGAGCACATGTGGAGGTCTTAGGGCTACTTCCAGGACTTGGTTTTCTCCTTCCCACATGAGCTGCAGAGAATGACCTCAAATAGTTCCAGCATGGCCTAGCACCTTCACCTGTTGAGTCATCTTGCCTGCCTACTCTACTGAATTTTACAAAACATTTATGGTTACTCTTTACCAGGAATGTTAGAAGTCTGGGGAAGAAGCATGTGACTGCTGATGCTTACAGATTTTTAAGTCAGAAAAACATAAGCAAAAATTACAGAAATAATTTATGCTTGTAAAGGTGCTAATGTCAGACTAAGTTCTGTGAAGATCTATAAAAGAAGACATTTAAATGTACTCAAGGAAGATTTTAAGTGAAATCAGGCAGATATTTTAATATATATTTTATTGAACTTTTGGCATTTCATACAATACATCTTCATATTTAGATCCCCTTCCCTATCAGTAACCCAGTAACTTGCCCACAGAATTTCATGTATTCTGTCATATATGTTAAGGCCTATTGAGTCAAGTTTGTGTCCCATATGTCCTTTGTTGTGTGTACATCCACTGGAGTCTGTTCAACCTATCTAACATCACTTCCTTAAAGAAGACTGACTCTCCCACACCCAGGAGTAATCAACTGCTAATAGTTCCTCCTGCCCACCCCTTCAGTTCTATGCTGGGTTTTTGTCTCACTAAGTTCGTGTTGGTCTTGTGCATGCTGTCACCATTGCTCTAAGTTCACAGGAACTAGGTTCAAGAAGCCTGGGAGATTCAGTTCCCTTGTGGTCATGTTCCACCCCTGACTGTTACAATTTTTCTGCCCCTTCTTCCACAATGGTCCCTGAGCCCTGGTTGAATGAGTTTGTGGATTGTTTTTGAGGCCGAGTTTCACTAGATAAACCAAACTAGCCTCAAACTTGCGGCTGTCCCTGTCTTATCCACTCAAAGTGATAGAATTAGACAAGAGCCTTACCTAAGTTCACTATCAAAGAGTTTATTTTTATCTACATAAGTGGAGAACCTCACTGTATCTGTACGGATAAATTGACCCTGGAACAGGAAATGAAGTCTCACATTTTGTACCTTTAACTAAAGTGTAGTCCATCTTGGAACCTGAGTCTAAAATTAACTGTGGTCAGACCTGGTTACTGTGCCTTGTTCTCTGGGATGTAATTTCCTTTTGTTCCCTGTCCCCTTTATCTTGTCTTGCAACACATTTTTGCTGAAAACTGGAGCCTGGTCTCAGATGAGCTTTATAAATCAGTAGAACATTTTCTTCCATACATAGAATGGGGTGATGAAGATGAATCAACTCTTCAACCTAGCCTAACGGCTGGGCATAGAGGCACTGCCACAACCATTGGGGAGATAGCACCACCAAATCTAAGCAAGGTGTAAGTGTTGAGTTTCACCTTGATCCTATAAACCAGTAACACTGAAGCAGGTAAGAAACACCCACTCGGGGCTGGAGAGATGGCCTAGCAGTTAAGAGCTCGGACCACTCTTACAGAGGACCCGGGTTCAATCCCCAGCACCCACATGGCATCTGAGAACCATCTGAAACTCCAATTCCAGGAGAACTCCAGTTCCAGGGGAATCTGACACCCTCTTCTGACCTCCGCAGCATTGCAAGACATGGGTGCACAAACTTGCATGCAGCCAGTACATTCATACACACACAGAAATAAATAAAATTAATTAAAAAAAAAAGAATCACCCACTCATCCTTTTGTGTTCCACAAATTTTGTCCCCCTAACTACCCTTAATGATATGACTTAAACCACAGGTGCCTCTTTGTTTAGATGTAAAACCAGACAAATATTTCCATTCTTTTTCTGGAAATGGTTGCCTGAAATGCTTATCCCCCTTGACTGATCATAACAAAATGTTTCATAATCCAACTTTGATTCATTGTCATTCTTTCCTGAGTCCCTGAACTTGACCTCAGCTGGAGTCAGAATGTAGCTTTTCATTAGTATTTCTACACACATACAATTCTGAGAATAGGCTGTATTCTTGATAAAAGCTTCTCTGAACTTTATTTAATCCATTCAACCTTAGCCCTGCTTCCCACACTTGCTGTGTGCTAGTCCTGTTACTCACAAGCAAAAATCTTGTGGTTTTCCCTGAAACTTTGGCTGGTAAACATTGTTTGGATCACCTGGTCAAGAACTCTGTATATTGCTATACTCCCACCCGCACTCCTTGCAGTACCATGCTGGGTAAAGTCTTTCCTTACAAAGTTTTGATTTGTTTATCATTTGATATCAGTGAGATGGACACACAAACTGAACTGAAAAAAATACTAGTGAAACCTTTCCATAGGTGTTCCTAGGAGGGCCCTAGAGAATTGTCACAAAAATTAAGATCAATAGTATTAACAATAGGGTCTTACAATCAAGCTCTGGTGGATAACCAAGTACAATGGCAACAGCCAGTGGTGTTTGAGGCTCTATGAGAGCTCTCTGGCCAATAACTTCAAAAGAGAGAGTCTATGCCTAGCACTGGGCTTTTAATTTGCCAGCCTGTATTATCTCTTAGTACCACTGAACCCCTGTTATAGGGTAACTATCTGTAAACTCTTTCATATTATATATAAATGAAGCATCTATATGAGTTTTCCATTTGAAGTTTTCAACAGTTTGCTAGTGATATTCATCCTTCTTCTTACTCCTTCTTCTTTCCCCACTTCACACTCCTTATCCTATCAAATCCATTCTATCCCATCATGCCCTGTTCCCCATTTGCATCACTGCATTCCATCTCCCCTCTGATGCACTACACCCAATATTATTAGGTTTCTTGTCCTCTAAGAATTTTCCAATCTAAAATATCTATCTGAAAAATCAAAGTTAAACTCCACTTATGAGAGAAAATATGTGACAGTTTTCTTCTGTATCTGGGTTACCTCTCTTAGGATGTTGTTTCCAGGTCTATCCATTTACCTGCAAATTTTATAGTTTCATGTTTTTACTAGCTAAATAATATATATCATTGGGTAAATCCACCATGCTTTCATTATCCATTCATCAGTTGATGGACATCTAGTTTGTTTCCATGTCCTGGCTACTGTGCAGAGAGCAGCAATGAGCACAGATGAACAAGCATCTCTGTAGTAGGATATAGAGTCCTTCGGGTCTATGTCCAAGAGGGATATGGAAATATCTATACAGAGATTAAGAGATTGTAGGGATCTCAGTCCTAAATGAGACACTAGTATCACACCATCTCCTCCCAAAGCTCAGGGATCAATATAGAAGAGGGGAGAGAAAGATTGTGAGAACCAAAGGTGGTATCTGAATGCAAGGAAGATGAGTGATCTGGACCCCACAGGGTAGCTGCACATATTGACCCACAGCACTTGGGCAGCACTCAACAGACCTATGCAAACCCAAACCAGAAAAAAATCCAGCATGCATTGTGGAGGTGGAAAAGCAGCCCCAGCACTAGCTGAGGATCTATTGGCAATTGTTAGCTGCTAGGAGTGGAAGAGTCAGTTTTCCTTACTACTGAGGGTTAACCAGACACCAAGTGATAGACTCAAACCCACGAGCATTTTGTAAACACAGATTAGGCTTGATATACTTTAAAAAAACAAATAATAATAAAGAAAACAAAGGGTTGAGATGGGATCTGAATGTCACCAAAATACATTGTATGAAATTCTTTAATCAATAAAATGTTTTTAAAAGGTATAATATATATCACGGCTAACTGTAAAAAGTTAAATCGCCTTTAATCCTAGCACTTGGGAGGCAGAGGCAGGCGGATCTTTGTGAGTTCAAGGCCAGCCTGGTCTACAGAGTGAGTTCCAGGACAGCTGGGGCTACACGGAGACCCTGTCTCAAAAAGACCAAAAAAAATAAAAAAGTTAAATCAGGGGCTAGAGAGATGGCCTAGTGGTTGGGAGCGCCTACTGCTCTTGCAGAGGACCCCGGGGTCAATCCCCAGCACCCACGGTGGCTGAGAACCTCTTGTGAACTACAATTCCAGGAGAACTCCAGTTCCAGGGGAGTCCAACACCTCTTCTGACCTCCGCGGCATTGCATGACATGGGTGCACAGACCTGCATGCGGAAGATACATTTCAAAAAATAAATAAATAAAAATAATAAATAATAAATAAATAAATAATAAATTATTTTTAAAAAGTTAAAATCAGCCTAGATCTCGATTATTGGCATAACTTTGCTATAAAGTTTGAAGTATATGCTGACTCAATAAGGCAAAACCCAGCACAGAACAGAGAAAACGGGCAGCAGGCCCCATGCCTAGCCAAAGAATGATTGGCAAATGATTACTGCTTGGTGAGGGGAGTAGGTCACCTGGTGTAAGGAAGGGACTTCTTAGGAAAGATCAGGGTGACTATGAACTTGCACTGAGGGACATCTGGATACAAATGCTTAACCAGATAGGACTTAAGATACATGACAGAATTCTAGAAATCTGGTGTGTGTGTTGGTGTGTGTGTGTCGTGTGTGGTGTGTTGTTTGTGTGTTTGTGGTGGGGGTGAGCGAATGAGGGATGGGCAGAAGAAAGTTCTAAATTTTATTATAGATAAATATATGAATGACAAAAATCTCAATAAAATGGGAATAAGAATAAAAAAGAAAATCTAGGTGAACTTAAAAATATGTATAAAATATGAAGAATGGTCTTCCTCTGAGGAGAGATTTTAAGAAGATCTCTGAGTGATGTATAAACTACTTTTAATTGGAAGAACACCACAGGTATTAGAGCCTGCCAACTCTGAGCAAGCTATTCTTACTCAGATATTGAAAATTGTTCTTACATCAGAATCTAGCCAATTATAAAGACGTTACTGTCAGTTAAGGAAAAAAAAAATCCTAATTTCCAGAAGCAAAGATTCTGCTTCTGGTAGAACCTAGCCATAAGTAACTCTGCTTTCCTCACATTCAAAGAATTGCAGTCCCTATGCTTCTCCCAAAGGTGCCCCTAACACCTCTGACACACACAAGTCCACGCATCCCTTCTCTGGTCACCACCTTCAATGTTCCAACCTTCTCTAGATATGAAAACCTTGTTATTCAATTAAAAACATCACCTCGAATCTCTCTCTCTCTCTCTCTCTCTCTCTCTCTCTCTCTCTCTCTCTCTCTCTAATTGGGTGTAATTATGTGACTCTCAACCTTAATTATTTGACTCCCAAATTGACTTAATGAGGCATACAAATCTTCAGGGAAATAAAAGAAAGAAACAAAGGTCAGAAATTCTACACTTGGAGTCAAACTTACATAGGTTCAAATCCATCCCCCATAACACATTTGCTCCCTCATCTTGAAGACAATATAAGTGAAATTAATGTACTCATCAAATAAATTGAAATAATTATATGTATCTCAGGTCATTAGCATTGGGATTTTAATATCTGAAACACTATGAGCAGTTATTGCTCTTGAGTGGATAATAGCTTTTCCCCATTCCTATACCAAGTATATTTTATGCCACACCTTCCATTTTCCCTAACTGAAGTCTAATACGGTGATTAGTATTCATTATCCATTGAAGTACATTATTTAACTAATCTCAAGTATTTTACTGAGTCTATTTTTAAAAGAACAAAATTAAGTTCTAATAATTTTGAAAAGCATTTACTTCCAGCAATTACTCTGGTTTTCTCCTTTTCAACACTTTTATATTTTACTCTCTTTAACAATTATGCATCAGTCCACATCCCTGCACTTCCTATGAGATAGGCAGGGTATAAGCCTTACTAATTCATGGCCAGAGTGCCAGCAAGGGTAGAACAGGAGGCTGGACTATGGCATACAGTGCCATAGCCAGGAAACATCTGGCAACAGGGTATTGAATAGACCTTTTGATTTGGGATCTGGAACTGAAGAGATAGCCGAAGGGGTCAATGCATTCATTCCATAAAGAACAGAGGAGGATGTCAGACTCTTACATATCTACAATAGACAAAGAGCTCAAACAGCACAGGTGTAAGAGTTCCTGTGAGTTTTTAAATTGAAATTTGAGGTGTTACTATGTACTTTTGGTAAACAAATTACAAATATACACTCAGATAAATTAACATATAGAAAAAAATGAGGCTGGGGGATGGCTCAGTGGTTAAGAGCACTGGCTGTTCTTGCATAGGACCTGGGTTCAGTTCCCAGGACCTACATGAATAAAAACCATCTGTAGCTCCAGTTCCACGGGATTTGATACCTTCTTCTGATGCCTTCAAGCATTGCAAAACATGGATGCACTTACATGCAAGCCACAATACACTCATAGACATAAAATAAAATACTAAAAATAAAATATTGAAAATATACATTATATATATATATTTTATACTTTTATAACATATATGTATTTTTTTTGTCTTTTTGAGACAGGGTCTCCCTTTAATCCCAGCTGACCTGGAGCTCACTATGTAAACCAGGCAAGCATTGAACTCACAAAGATCCACCTGCTTCTGCCTCCCAAGTGCCATATATGTACTTTCTAAACCATAAATTCGTACCAACATTTCTAATTCAAGGAAAATTCATAAAAGTAGTTAAAGGTATATATAAATATGTCTGGATATATAGACTTTAGATATAGATATGTAGAGTTTAAACATAGTAATATGTCTACAATTATATACTTCATATATATATATATATTTACACACACATGAATGTACATGCTTATATGTACATGTGCATAAGCACAATCATTTTCTATGTCTGATTTGAATGCTTATATGCCTTGATAACTTGGTAGCCACAAATATTCCAAGCATTCAGATCTTATATTCTAAATAATATTCTGCAATTAAATGATTTTGGAAAAAATTTTAATTCAAAGCTTAGAGTAAGAAGAGGGCACATGATGATTGGAGGATTTTAATTTCACTGTTCTCAGTAAAAATTTTTAAATGTAAAAGGAACAGTCACAAAATGGTGAGGAATTGTTAAAGTAGCACAAAGCCACTTTAGAAAGGGTCCTACAAATTCTAAGACAATTATCAAAATGAAAACTATAATAGACTATAATTTGCTTAATAAAATAGAAACATATTACTTTATGCTCAAATAAATGAACATGCATAAACAGAAACTCTTCCATAACTGAAATACTAATGAATAAATGTAAAATAAGGGATGAACTTAGAATATCATTCTTTATGTTCATTATAATAAGAATTGGTTTACAGAAGAAAGACATGTGGATGTTAAAACCATGAACAAATATTTGGCAAAGGAAAATACAAATATGTCATTCAAAGCTTACAATTACAAGACACAATTACAAAGACAGAATATACCATTCAGGTGAACTATCATCTAAAACTTGCCTTTGTTATTAAGACTGAAGACATAACACCTAAAAAATGAGTTTGTGAAGATTGAGAGCTCACAGGATGAGTAATTTTAAGGAAGGACTCCTCTTTTCTGCTCTGCTGCCTCTCAGAGTCCTTCTACCAATGATCACAGTAGGCCAATTATTTAGAGACAGTTATGCCAGAAACCTTTTTAGACTGGAAGGGATTCTATACAAGATGACAGCATGCTCGTGACATCATAGTATCTATTGTCAGATGACTGGTAGCCTACAAAACTTTAAAATTTGGTTTTGAATAGGATTCAACAGCTTTGCCTATCTGAGATGAGTGTTCACAGATAGTTGTTTATTCTGTTATAACCTGTCGATGAGGTGAGAGAGTGAGAGCTAGAGAGAGGGGAGAGACAGAGAGAGGAAGAGAGGAGAGAAGAGAGAGAGAGAAGAGAGGAGAGAAGAGAGAGAGAGAGGGAGAGAGAGAGAGAGAAGAGAGAGACCCACCCACACATATGCCCATGAGAGAGATGTGCTAAGTTGGGATGGTTACGGAGAAGTGAGTTGATGGGGAGGACTGTGAGCCAGAAGGCACAGCAATGCTTGGTAGTTCAAAGTGGGTGGCAGGAAGAAAGAACTCAGTATGAGTTATAAAGTACCCCTTCCATTTTTAGATCACATAACTTAACTTGGAAAACTCTGCTCTAGAATGAATCAGTCATAAAAGACATTATAACTAAAATAGCTTAGCATAAGGGCAACAGAGCAAAAGACTCAAAAGCTTAGCATGTAATTAATTAACATTCAGCAGGGAATTGTGTTCTGTTGTCTGCCTCTCAGCTCATTACCCATTTTCTTATATTATTTTTTGGTCTTTTTGAGACAGGGTCTCCCTGTATCCCTAGCTGGCCTGTAACTCACTCTATAGACCAGACTGGCCTTGAACTCACAGACATCCTCCTGCTTCTGCCTCCCAAGTGCTAGGAGTAAAGTCATGCACCACCAAACCCGGCTCATTACCCATTTTCTATCTGCCATTTCTGCTTTGTTCTAGAAACCCATCTCCCCCACAAATCTCTTGGCATATTTATCCAGATTTCTAATGGACCTTTTCCTTGAGCTTCTCTCTTATCTTATCTTATCTTATCTTAAAAATGAAATTACACTTAATTATTTAAAATTAAAATATAACTCTGGCAACTCTTTTATTAACATCCTCAATATCTTTCTACTGTTTATGCAAACAAGCTAGATCTCTAGCCATAAACAACCTCCCATCGTCCAGCCAGTTCCAAATCTGTGCCTATATGATAAAACTTACCTGCTGGAAATGTTCTAGTGTGCTATGCTCATTAAAGTCATATATTAGGTAAGTAAATACTAACTGCTTCTAAAACAAATAAATGGCTAGTTTATAAGTAGGTGTAAGTAGGTTTATAAGTATGGATGCCATTGATACAGTTGAATAATCTTTGGTTTTTTGTTTGTTTTTTTTTTTTTTTCTTTTTAGAAATGTTTTGCTATGTTGATCAGGCTGATCTTGAAAATCCTGACTTTTGGTGATTTATCCTCCTGCCTCTTAGTGATTTATCCTCCTGCCTCAGCCTCTAAATTAGTAGAATACACTCTGGGCACACACAACTGCACCAAGCTTGACTGTGCTACTTAGGCTGTGAGCAAGTTTTGGTCTGCTGCAGATTTCAAAGAACAAGGATGCTCCTTTGACTAAATCTTGTGTTCATAGTTGTATTAGTCACTTTTCTGTTGCTGTGATAAAACACCATGACCAAAGGAACTTATAAAAGGAAGAGTTTATCTGAGCTTACGGATTGACGGTTCCAGGGAATTAGAGTCCATTGTGGCAGGAGGCGTGGTGGCTGGAGAGGCATGGCAGCTGGAGCAGCAAGCGAGGCTCATATCTCGCAATGAGCACAGGAAGCAAAGAGGAGGCAACTGTAGACCACGAGGCTTGTTAAAACTCATTAAGCCTGCCCCCAACAACGCACTTCCTCTAGCACGGCCACACCCTTCAAGACTTCCAAAAACAGCGCCACCAACTGGAGACAAATGTCTGAATACCTAGAGCCTATGGGGGACACTCATGCAAACCACCACAATAGTGTTCTGCTTTCACCAACTGGGAAACAAAAGACTGTTCTGCTGCTATGTGTTTCCAAACAAATATTGGTTCCATAGAGTTTTAGTAATAGGCAAAACCTGAGGCTGTCTGTTTCTTGAATTTCTCTTTCTTCATATATGCATCAAGACAGAGATAAGTATGTCTTTTTCTCATATAAACTTAACTCTTGGGGAGCAAACATCCACCTCCATTGATTTTAAAGGCAACTACAGTGCCTCACTACTGCCCTCACATCCCCTCCTTAGTCCTTACAGACAAGATTTATTTTCCCACAACACTGAGCATCCTACTTCCTCTTTCTTCTTGCTTTAATATTCTCTCTCCCTGTTAACATGCCAGCATATTGAAAGAAGCATGCTTGTATTTATCAGGAAATATCATTCTGGCCTACATCAGGAATGTTGAGATTTCAGGAACCAAAGTTATCTTCTGTTTAAAAATAACCACTGTGGCAGAATGGTCAGAACAATGAATGTCTTCCCTATATCATTTTGTTATTCTCAGATATTTTGGCATATATATATATATATATATATATATATATATGGATTTTTCTCTAAACACTGTAGAAACAACCTGGCCTTGGTTGGCAATGTGAATAATATTAAACATGGTGCCTCTGCACAATTGATTCTTCTTCATTAAAATATAAGAGATCTCATAAGCCACAGTAAGACCCTGTCATACTTAACAGGAAAAAATGTAATTCATGGATCAACATATCATCTAAACATATGTGCCTATACCAAAGTAACCTACCATAACTATTAACGCTGTTTAAATACCTATACATCTAATTGCTTGTGCTTCATTAGTAGGATCGAAAGGTTATTCCTGGACAAACTGTCAGCCCATGAAAGGAAACAGCCAGAATTGACCAGAGTCCAAGACAACAGCTCCAGAGAGAGTGGACTTATCTGCTTCTCATCCACTGTGCCCCTTTTCTAGCCCAGGGAATAATCTGCGGAAGAGGGGGTGTTGAGAATGTAAGGGGTGCGATTGGGGATGGAATGAGTGAAACATACAGCGGTGTAGTTCTGGACCTCATTTGATTCAACCTGATTGAGCATACAACCCCTCACCACACGCTGGAGGGTGGGGCTGTGGGGGTTTGCGGCACGGCAGCTCCGCAGATTGGTTTTGCATGAAGGATGCTTGTACTCATGGTATTATCACTTATAGCTAAAAAATGAACAAAAAAAAAAAAACTGAGAGAAATATGCAGGACAGTTATGGCAGAATGCATGATCTCGGTTTGGGTGGGGGTGGGGGGAGGGGGGGAAATATGCTGAACTGGTTTTGGAGGGGATGTGTATGGAATACATAAAGCATCAATAAAAAAAAGTTAATAAATAATAAATAATAAATAAAAAAAATAAATAAATTTAAAAAAAAAAATAAAGCGTTTTTACATGGCTATTTTAGATTCTCTCTGAATGTTGGCATTTGTTTTGAAACACATCTTCTGAATGTATTCAAAACTGTTTTATTTAGTGTGTACCAGGAGTGAGAGAGGTAATAAAGCCAAGATTGATTGCCTAGTAACAACCCTGATCCATAGACATTAAAGGGTATTTGTAATTTAGGCCCCATAATATGGCCTAATGCCCTATCTTATGTATCTATTGATTTTTCAATAGCAGGACAGACCCAGAAAACCTTTCAGGGCTAAATTCTCCCTGTTACTTCCAGCACAGAACAGAGCTGGGTTTCATCTGTGGAGCATAGTCTGAAGAGATGCTCTGCACTGTGAAAGCTGGAGCTGCTCTGGGACGTCTGCAATTCCCATGCATATCCTTATTTTCATTCCTCCAAACAGAAAAAAAAAATGCAAAAACAACTTCTATCTCTCAACCAGGGTCCAGTGAAGAAGTCGCAAGATGTGGTAACCCCAAAGACTGACTGTTCCTGTGAGGAATGATGTCCTGAGATGTCCCAATACCTGATAAGCAATGTACAAACCAATGAAACAAAATAAAGGGCCTAGAAATAAATCCACACAATTTGTCAATTGATCTTTAATAACAATAATTATAAACAATGGGGAAATAATAGTTTCTTTTAACAATGTTTTTAAACTGAATAACCACATGAAGAAGTAAGAAATTAGGCCATAATATACCCACATACATGTACACACACACACACATACACACACACACTTGTGCAACACAAACTAAAGACATCAAAATATCTTGTAAACTCCTAAAATCATTTGAAGAAAACATGAACAAAATATTTTTTCTTTTAAAATATTTTATTAATTCTTTGAGAATTTCATACAATGTATTTTAATCTTATTCCCCTTTCCCCAACACCTCCCAGACTCACCCCCACCTTTATGAAATTTTCTTTTCCTCACTGAGTCTAATTGTATTTATACAAATTCTTTTGATTGTGGAATATGCCCTGAAGCATAGTTGATTTACCAGGGTTTTGAATGTATATGTGTGTGTGTGTTTGTGTGTGTGTGTGTGTGTGTGTGTGTGTGTGTAGGACATAACTGCATGATAAAATGGACACCAGCAGACAGTTTGGGGAGTCAATTCTTTTTCAACAAATCGGTCCCTGGGATCAAACTCAGGTCATCAGGCTTAACAGCACACACCTGTTGAACTATGTTAAAAGACCCAAGAAAAATATTCTTGACCCTGATTTTGGAAAAGATTTATTGGATTTGACTCTTAAAGAATATGGATCAGAAGCAGAAATAAGCAAATGAAATTGAATCAGACTAAAATATTCTGCACAGAAAAGTAAATTGTCAACAGAGTGAAAGTCATCTTATGGAATGGGAGAAATTAATTTCAATCCACATGTGTGATTAGGGTTTTGAATCTAGAATGCACAATTTAATAGCATTAAATAAATGAATAAATAACACAAGTAAAAATGGACATTGAGCTGAAGTAGATCTTTTTCAAAAAGAAAATATCAAAATTACCATCATCTGTATGAATGGGTACCCCCTATCAATAGGCATCATGAAAGTACACATCAGTCTCAAAAGATGTGTCACTTCACATCTGTTAAGATGGTTATTATTAAAAAGATACAAGATGACAAAAGTTGGTGAGGGTATGGATTTTTTTTCTAGGTGAAACTTAAATTTGGGGAATTTTTTTGTCTTCTTGACACAGGGTTTTCTTGTAGTACCAGCTGACCTGGAGCTCACTATGGACCAGCTGGCCTTAGTTTCACACAGATCTGCCTGCTTCTGCCTCCTACATACTGGGGTTAAAGATGTGCACTACCATGCTCTCTTTCAAATTTGTTTTTTTAATGGAATGGAAATAATTTATATTTTCAATGATAATTTTTGAACATTTTATGTGTGTATACAATGAATCTTGGTCATCTCCACCCTTACTCCCTCCTTCCAGTGCCTCTCCCCACATCAATATATCCCATCTTGATTTTCTGAACATGTGATACTGCATTCCATTTATTTCAATGCAGGAAGGCAATTGTGTTCTTATAGGACTAGGACTTTCAGATCTACATTTTTAGATGCATTTTAACTTTGAAATAAAAAATACATTAAATAAAAATGTTATAATCCATTGACTTCAATTCAATTTGTGCTTTCTACATTCTGGGGGTGAGGGGTGTCCACTGCAGTCTGGTCCATCTACCAAGAACCACGCCTTTAAAGAAAAGTGACTGTCCTCCCAGAAGTCATCAACTGTCAATATCCTCTCAGTTAGGGGTTGAGATTCATGAAGCCCTCCAAACTCCATGCTAAAAAGTTGACTGGCTTGATCTTGTGCAGGCCATAAGAGAGTGTTGTGTTTCCTGGAACTGGAGTTAGAGACAGGCATGAGATGTCATATGAGGGCTGGGAACCAGACCCAGTTTCTCTGCAAGATCAGACAGTGCTCTCGACTGTTGAGCTATCTCTCCAGCATTCTCCAATTCCATTGTCTTTTTAAAACATTTTTTACTGATTCTTTGACATTTCATAGAGTAGATTTTGTTCATATTCAGATCTGCTCCCTATCTCCACCCCTACTCAACTAACTCCACCCAAACTTCAGATCCACTCTTCTAAAAGGCCTATCAGTTCTCTTTTGTTACTAAATGCTCTTGGTTTTGCATCCATCCCCCTAGACTCTGGTCAACCTATTCGCTCTTTTGCCCTTAAAGAAAACTGACTCCCCTTCTCCCAGCAGCTATCAGCTGCCAAGAGTTCTTCTGTAAGGCCTAGGGCTTCTTGCCAGCCTCCCACATCAATGTTGGGATTTCATCTGCCTTGGATTTGACAAGATCTTGTGCATGCTGTCCTAAGCAGTGTGAGTTCGTGTGCCTAACTGTTTTATTACGTCCAGAAATTTTTTCTTCTATTTATCTAACACATTTGGCTCTTAAAATCTTTCTGCCCTCTCATTTGCAAAGTCCTTGATACTTGGCTAGAGAAGGTATGATATAGATGTCCCAATTATGGATGAGCACTCTTCAATCTCTTACTCTGCATGTTGATCAGCTAAGGGTCTCTGTGTTAATTACCATCTACTGCAGAAGGAAGCTTCTCTGGTTAGAGGTGAGATGCACTAATTTATAACAATAAGTCATTAGGAGTTGGTTAGATACTATGTCTGTTCGGCAAAATAGTAGTAAATGCTCTTCTATTGGCCTGTGACCTGTGTAGCCACAAGTTCCTGGCCCTGATTACAGGGCAAGATATGGGCTTCATCTTGTAAACAGGCCTTAAATCAAATCAGAATGTGCTTGATTTTTGCATGGAATTTGTGCCAGTATTGCACCAGTGGGTGTATCTTGCCAGGCAATTTATTATTGTGGCTTAAATGGTTCATAGCTGTGTAAGGTTGATAACTATTTTTCTCCTCCAACAGAGTACCTTCACGCACATGAATCTATCCAGTAAAGATGAAGTACACAATAAGTACAACCTTGATTTCTTCTTGTTTGTTTTACAGCTCACCCCAATAGCCAAAACAACCTTCAGTGAAAAGAGCAATACAGAGGGGATCTCTATACTAGACTTCAAACTATACTACAGGGTTATAGTCATAAAAACAGCCTGGTACTGGCACAAAAACAGACCTGTTGACAAATGGAAGAAAACTGAAGATCCAAACTTGAGCACTGAAATAAAATTTCAGCCATCTCATATTTGACAAGGGGGCCAAGAAGACACAATGGAGAAAAGACAGCATCTTCAGCAAGTGGTGTTGGCAAAACTGGATCACCACTTACAGAAGAATGAAATTAAACCTCTACTCTCGCCCTGTACAAAAGTCAACTCCAGGTGGATCAAAGACCTCAATGTGAATCCCCAAACTCTGAAGGCAATAGAAGACAAAGTTGGCAGCAGACTACAAGACATAGGCATAGGAAAAGACTTCCTAAATCAGACAGCAGCTGCACAAGAATTAAGGTGGACAATTGACAAATGGGACCTCATTAAACTCAAAAGCTTCTGTACATCAAAAGAAACAATCAAGGAAGTGAAGAGAAATCCCACAGAGTGGGAAGAAACCTTCACCTCAAAAACATCTGACAAAGTATTTATTTCCAAAATATATAAACTACTCAAAAAACAAAGAAGAAAGAAAACAAATGACCCACTCAATAGATGGAGCAAAGAACTGAACAGAGACTTCACCAGTGAGGAATTAGAGATGACTGTCAAATATCTTAAGAAGTGTTCAACATCATTAATCAATAAGGAAATGCAAATCAAAACCACTCTAAGATATCATCTTACTCCTATAAGACTGGTTAGGATCAAGAAAACAAATGACACCAAGTGCTCGAGAGGTTGTGGGGAAAGAGGAACACTCATCCACTGCTGGTGGGAATGCAAACTCGTACAGCCACTATGGAAAGCAGTGTGGAGAACCCTTGGAAGACTTGGGATGAACTTGCCACCTGACCCTGCCATACCTCTCCTGGGCATGTACCCACAAGACTCATCTTACCACAGAGATACATACACAGCCATATTTATTGCAGCTCTCTTCACAGTAGCAAGGAGCTGGAACCAAACCAAGTGCCCCTCAACTGACGAGTGGATAGAGAAAATGTGATACATCTACACAATAGAGTTCTATGCAGCAGTAAAGAAAGATGACATCATGAGTTTCACAGGTAAATGGCTGGAGCTAGAAGACATCATGCTGAGTGAAGTAACACAGTCCCAGAAAAACAAACCACGAATGGTATCCCTCATCTGTGGATGCTAGTGCCAATTACCTAGTTGTAAGTATTTCTTTTGCACGGCCCCTTGAACTTTTGTCCAAGTAGTTAGGAGTGATGCATATTGGAAACAACAACAACAACAGCAGAAGGGACTGCATCAAAAGATTGACTGAAACTTGTAATTTCTGCTCAAACGTCAACTTCCACATGGAGAATTTGAGAAGACTGAGAAGGAGATGAAAAGCATATTTGGCAGAATGCATGAGCCCTGGGTGGCATGGGGGTAGGTGGGGGACATGGTCTAGATCTGATTAGTAACTAATCTTGTAATATATATATATATATATTATTATATATTATATATATTATATAATTAAAAAATGGAACTAACCATCTGATCATAAGTATAGCTCGTGTGTATATTCTACAGAAAATAAAATCACTTTCTTGAAATCTCCTTTGCACAACTATTCTTATTATAGTATTAAAAAGAAGCACTAAGAAGAAAATCTCCTAAATATCCATCAATGACTAAAGGTGTCATATATATGTGTGCATGTGTGTGTGTCTGTGTGTTTCCACAGTACAGCTACAACTATTATTCAGCCCTAAAAATAGAAGGCCGTCTTCCTTTTGCAATAACTTCATAAAGGGGGACATTGTACTCAGTGGAATGAGTGATGAATAGAAATTCAAGTACTTCATCATCTAACATATGTGGAAGATAAAATAATAGAATTCAAAAGTAGAGAATAGAAAGCTGATTGCTAGCTCCTGGGAGGAAAGAAAATGAAGAAATGGTCAGATGTACAAAGTTTCTATTATGCAAGATAAGTTACAGAAGTCCAAAGACATGAACATAACTAATGACACTATGTTGCATACTTGAAATTTGCTAAGAGGGTAGATCTTAAGTATTCTCAACACATCTAAGAAAAAAAAAAGAAAGAGGTAAATATCTCTCTGTGAATTGATAGGTATGTTGAATAGTTTTATTTTTGTGATTATTTCACAATGTTTACGCAAAGCCCACGTTGTACCCCTCAATTATATATAATTTTTATTTATTAATTATACCTTAAAAGATGAGGAAATTCCTAACTTAAGCTTGAGCTTAATGAAAGAGCATATTGTAAAAACACATAACTTTCCACAAAATGATACTTAATTTTCTATTGAGGCTGTGTCCAGCAACTCTGCAAGACTAAATTACTCTCAAATGCAATTTCCTTTCATCAGCTATCGATAAGCTTAGGGAAAGATTTTCATAGATGAAAGAAGGATGTGACTTTCCAGTCATTATACATAGAGCACAATTTGAGATAATGTATATAACCATCTAAAAAAAAAGAGGCAATAAAATCAAAGATTGAGGACTATGTACAAATATCAAATGGTGAGTGTCATTAGAAAGATGTTTTTTCCAAAAGTGGAATGAAGAATTGTAATAAACTATAACCAACAGATCAAATACTTACATGCATCTATACAGGTCTACAGTCAGGGCAGAGAATGTACAAACACACACTGACTGTATTACATTAGATGTTAAATGCTGCCGGTGGAAAATCTTAAAGTCAGGCATGCCTCTTCTGCTTTGGAATTCTCAAGCATGTGTCACTGCAGTCCTCCTGGTTCAAACATGACATCACCTGTCCTTCAATGGCTTGAGTCTCCCATGGTGTCCAACAAATCGAGCTTTCCCTCTTCAGTAGTGGACTTTCTGGATAATCTAGATCCAGATCAATGGCTCAGTAATATGTAACTCTGACCTCCATCCCTGCTAACCTGGTTTTGTATTTCTCTAGATGGCACCTTATTTCTCTATGATTAGGCTTTTATATTTCTCAAACCATGTAAAAGAAATAAAATGTAAGAACAAAATTCTGAGAAATGAATTCACATTCTTACACCACTACTGGCAAACTATATGACCTTGGGCTGTCCCTTTAAACTTGACAAGAACAGTTTCATTGTTGTGTTAAGCCCTCCTGTACCTGGTCTGAATGGATAATGTACTACCCCTCAAATACTTGGGTTCAGAAACCATTTAAAATCTTAACTGGCTGGGCATGGTGGCGCATGCCTTTATTCCTAGCACTCAGGAGGCAGAGGCAGGTGGATCTCTGTGAGTTCAAGGCCAGCCTTGGTCTTCAGAGTGATTTCCAGGACAGCAGGGGCTACAGGGAGACCCTGTCTCGAAAAGACTTAAATAAATAAATAAATAAATAAATAAATAAATAAATAAATAAAATCTTAACTATTGAAGATTCCAAAAAATTCTTTACCATGAGCTTGCCTATAAATATGTTGAAATTGAGAAACTGTTAAAATATTTACACAATCTATTAAAAATAAACCCATTTCATACTAAATGAATAAACCAACCTTTTAACAAAAATATTGGTGTGTTTTTTTGCATTTTTGAATTATCTCATTGACTCTTGGTTCAGAAGGGCATTGAAATCTCATTTCTACACTTGAATTCAATCCATTAGAATGTTCTTTGGTCAAACCACAGAAAGAAAAGTTATAAAAGGGTGGAGTATTTTAATAGCTTTTTTCTATAACTGTGGGCATTCTGTTTTGATGCTATATTAAAAGTAGAAAATGATAGAATTGAAACAGCTGAAATTTAGGGTCTTAAATTATTTCAATTGACTTCTTTTAATCTAGCACATTAAAAACATTTGTCTAATTTTTATTCTGTAACATTCACATCTTTTATTTCAGGTTAATTTACAGATAATTTTGCAATATAAGGCTTTAGAAAATATAGATTTATTGAGTTGTACAAATCAAAATGTTGACATTACACAACATCTAAAATCACAACAATTAATATCACTGCAGATTTCATTAGTAAAATCTCTAAAGATTGAAATGCTATCAAAGATGGTAGTAGACACAAGTTTTACAAATTAGTATTTTTCTGAAATAAATTTCATAATTGCAAAGAATGTTGGTGTTTGCTTTCTTTGATGGAATGGGCTCAGTTAGTTCATTTTAGAGAAAATATATCTCAAATTTCTAAGCTCACAAAGTCAATATTTGCTGGTGGATCTCAACCTTAACTGAGGAACTATATTATTGGCAGTGATCACTGCTGGGTGAGGGAGAATTAGTGTTCTTCAAGGGAGTGATGCTAGATAGGCCTAACAGGCTCCAGTGTATGATTTCACAGCTAGGGACATCTGGGAACACAAACTTGACTTTATAGGCCATAACATATATTAGAATGCATGAAATTTGAGCTATGGAGTTCAAATGAGGGAGAGCCCCTAAATATGATTAAGATAAATTGTATGAAATCCACAAAAATTCAATAAAGAATATCCATTGAAAGAAAAATGAATAAAGCCTCTATGAGAAAAATATGGTAATAAAACATAAGCTCAAGAAAATGTACATGTGTGTTTTCTTGAGACAACATTCTTACAAAGTATGTAGGAGAAATATTTTATGCTTACAGTTCCCAAACTATTTCCCAAAATACACACAATGTATTTCTGTGGGACTCAGAGGAGTTCGGCAGGATACTTGAAAATTCCTTTTTTTTTTTTTTTTTGGTCTTTTTGAGACAGGGTCTCCCTGTGGCCCCAGCTGTCCCAGAATTCGCTCTGTAGACCAGGCTGGCCTTGAACTCACAAAGATTCACCTTCTTCTGCCTCTCAAGTGCTAGGATTAAAGGCATGCGCCACTATGCCAGCATATACTTGGAAATTTCTAAGGTGCATGCAGTAACATCAACTGGACTGTAGCAAACAACTAGACAGAAGGAGCTCAAATTCAGTAATCATTGCACATTCCTTCTCAAAGAGTTATCTATTTGTGAAATTCAGTTCCCTGAAACTGCCATGATAAAAGGAAGCAACCACACTGCAATCAAAGTGCAACAGGAAATGGGATCTGCACCCAGTCTGACTCCAGAGTTTGAAGATCAGTGCAGTGACCTGACAGGCACATCTTATGACTAATTGGTCTCCATGCATGACATACACTCTTTCCTAAGTTTCTATAAAATATTTGAACTAACCACTTCATAAACCAGTCTGGTAGGTCTAGTTTTGTTTTGTTTTGTTTTGTTTTTGTTGTTGCTGTTTTTTAGGTTGATCTAAAATCACTTAAAAAACCTATCTAGGACACTATAGGGANCACCCAGTCTGACTCCAGAGTTTGAAGATCAGTGCAGTGACCTGACAGGCACATCTTATGACTAATTGGTCTCCATGCATGACATACACTCTTTCCTAAGTTTCTATAAAATATTTGAACTAACCACTTCATAAACCAGTCTGGTAGGTCTAGTTTTGTTTTGTTTTGTTTTGTTTTTGTTGTTGCTGTTTTTTAGGTTGATCTAAAATCACTTAAAAAACCTATCTAGGACACTATAGGGAAAGGTTAGGAAATTATGATTTATATGAGCTTTGCATTTCAGCAAACAGATGGTTAAACAGGTGTATATCAAGGGTTGAGATATGTAATAAAAGTAATTTTTTAATGAAATGATCAAAGATTTCTGACCAAATTGTCATTTTTTCTCTCTCTCTCGTAAGGAAACTATAATAACTATTAAAATTGTTCAGTGTCAGTGACTTGATTGATTTTAATGTCAATATTTTTGCTTCACCAGTAAACATCAACACTTGGAAAAGAAAAATATATTCTCATTTTCCTTACAAAAATACTTTTGACCGTACGGAACTATTACGGTGGAGAAATAGGATCTGTTTCCTATATTTTAAAAGCCCAGAGATCTGTTTAGCGTATTTCAAAGCCAGCTGGTTAAGGAATGATCAAATATAATCAATATGATTTTTCCTGTAATATAAATTATGGGATAAATTCTGTTTATTAATTCCTAGATTCCTGAATCATTGAAATTTTATTGCATGAATCTTTCATAGAAACCTGGGGTGAGTGTTTAGCCATCCTGAAAACAAATGGGTCCCTCTTGAACTCTTACCCTAGACTTCTTGTCTGTGGATCCTGGATTTCTTTATGTTTGTTTCTCTCAGACTCATGAAGACTTGATCTACTGAATGAGGCAGCCATCTTGATGTGAAACAACAAAATAAGATACTGGTTAAAATGTTGTTATAATGTAAATCTCTTAACAGGCTCTAGAATCGACCCACCATTTTTTTTCAGATTCTATAATTACTGTATATGTGTGGAAGGCATATATTCATATTTTAGAGTAATATAAAATTAAAGGAGGAAAATGTGAATTCCTAAACATAAAAAAAAAAAAAAGACTGAGAGGGCTGGAGAGATGGCCTAGTGGTTAAGAGCACCAACTGCTCTTGCAGAGGACACGGGTTCAATCCCCAGCACCCACATGGCAGCTGAAAACTGTCTTTAACTCCAGTTCCAGGGGAGTTGGACTCCCTCTTCTGACCTCTGTGGCATTGCACGACACGGGTGCACAAACCTGCATGCAGACAGTACATAAGAGTGAGGAAAAGAATCAAGACATGTATGGCAGAAGGTCAGGTTTCTGGGGAGGGGGGGGGAGAAAAGGAAAAGGGAAATATTCTAAATTGAACTGAAAAATATGTCTGAAATCCACAAAACATCAATAAAAGTATTATCTTAAAGCCGGCCTTTAATCCTAGCACTTGGGAGGCAGAGGCAGGTGGATCTTTGTGAGTTCAAGGCCAGCCTGGTCTACAGAGTGAGTTCCAGGACAGCTGGGGCTACAGGGAGACTCTGTCTCAAAAAGACCAAAAAAAAAAAAAGTATTATATTAAAAAAAGAATATGCAAAAAAATGAGCACAACAAAAATCCCATTGCCAAGTAACGAGGCAGCTCAAAGGACTGGTTAGAAGGCTGGCAACAGGCTCAGGAAGGAACCAAGTAAGTGTGAATGGAGTGAAGACAAAGCTCTGGATGGACTTTAAAATGGCCACTGCCTTTGAACAGTCACCACCTCAGCAGGGATTCCTGCCCTTAGTTTAGTCAGGATCTGTGAATTCACTGCCATGAGGCAGGAGAATATCTTCCCACTTTCCACTTGATACTCTGAACCATTTAGATTTTTAATCAAAACAGAAATGTTGTTTCATGCTGAGCAGTTAAACTGACAAATGTCAATATTTTTCTCTCCTTTAGCAAAGAGCATCCAAATAGAGCCCTCCCCAATATATAATGTAGAAAGTACCTAACCACTGACATAGCTACTCCAAAATGAGACAGATTTGAATAGCAACAGTTAATCCACCAAGATACAAGTTCATTACCTGATAGTATTGTTCTCTTATAGAGCAGTCCTTTAGTATTTTAACATGATATTATAACTATTACTGTAAAGAGTCTTATTAAATACTCAGAGTATGCTGTAGGAAATAACAAGGCATTAATTAAACTTTTTTTCCTCTCTTTTTGTTTTTTTCACAAAATTATTTTTATTGTTATTAAACTTTTTCCATAGGTCATACATCATTTCTCAATTGAATCTAGAGTCACTTCCCTTTCCATGCCTCCCATCCCACCCAAGTCCCTGCATTCTGCCATCCATGTCCTGCATCTTTTTCTGAGTCTTTCCCGAGTTTTTTTTCCAGTTCTTTTGTCGTTATTGTTCTCTTCTACTTGTATTGCTTCAGTATATATACATATATACATAGTTATATGTATATATACATGCATACATACATACATACACACATACATACACTTATCACTTGAATTGGAGGATTTTTTTCCCTAAAAGATGTCATATTTGCCTTAAGGAAGTGCTCAAAGCCTCCTCCTTGGCAAGCCCTAACAACCATCAATCCTGCACTTGTGCTCCACATGGGGGTCTTTCCCTCCCATAGTCCCCCAAATGAAGTCCAGTAAGCACGCATCCTGTCTTGATCCCCCTGCACTGGCCTCCATGATACAGCTGAGGTAGTCCAACAATGGCAGTCCATATTCTGAGGAGGCTGAATTCCCATTAGCTGCATAGTTCACAAGCTGGGTATCTCAGCAGTCCTCAGTCCACATTGGAAGGTTAAAAAGCTGTATCTCATGTCCTTGAGGAGTGCCAAAAGCAGTGGCAGCCACAGGGCAGATGCACCTGCCTGTGGATGAATTGAAGACAGGTCAAACAACAGTGCTCTCTTTTTTCTTTTTCTCTTTTTACTAAGATCTCAAGTTTTATGTCTGCATTACAGTTTCTCTGGTCTTATTGATTATTTCTGGTTGTACTTTCCTTCTGGATGCTTAAGGCACATAGTTAGCCCAGATAAACCAAGGTTTTGTTTTGTTGATGTTAGTTGAGAATCTGGTACTCAGGGATCTCTCGGGGGGTTTTTTTTGTTTTTTGTTTTTTTTTTTTTTTAGTTTTTTTTGGGGGGGGAGGTTGCTCCTTTCAGCTCCTTATCCACTAGTTCCATCCACATGATGACAAAATCAGGTGTCTTGCTAGACCAGGCTTCCTTCTCCTTCTCTGAAGCATGAGCAGACTTTCCTCTTTATAGATTGGACACTGGCTGAAGTCCCCTTAGTGGCTCTCCAAGACCTCCCTGAACAGGAAGACTGGTGACCCACCTCTGCAGGACTTTTAAAGAGATGCCCCCAGGCATAATCTCCTAAAACTTGGTTGACCTCTGTGGGCAAGGAACAAAGTTATCTCCCAGGTCCCTCGGTCAAATTGGTATGGACATCATGTATGATCGTTAAGCACCCAGAAAGGCTAAGTTGCACCAGCCTGTTACATTGCACCTATATTAACATTGTATCCTTTGGAAACAAACTGTATGTTACTTCCATGTCATATTTCTTGATTCACATCTTTCCATTTTAAACCCATATTACTCTAAAAGATGCACATATACCCTCCATCATGTGCTAAAAATCCAAGGTCTGAAAATAAGTGTTAGGTCAGCTCTAGAACTTGTGTAGGAATTCCCAACACAAGAGCACAGTTGTCTTTAGATCGTGAGGAATATAACATTAACGTTGCTCATTTTGTCTTACACCTAGGTACTTGGTACTAGCTTCCATAGATGAGGGATACCATTCATCTTTTGTTTTTCTGGGATTGTGTTACTTCACTTAGCATAAAATCTTCTAGTTCCAGCCATTTCCTGCAAAGCTCATAATGTCATTGTTTTTTACCGTTTCATAGTACTCCATTGTGTAGATGTTCCACATTTTCTGTATCCACTCATCGGTTGAGGGACACTTGAGTTGGTTCTAGCTCTTTGCTATTGTGAAGAGAGCTGCAATAAACATGGCTATATATGTATCTCTGCTGTAGGAAGAGTCTGATGGATATATACCCAGAATTGGTATGCCTGGGTCAGGTGGTAGGCTCATTTTGAGTCTTTTAAGGGTTCTCCATACTGCTTTCCATAGGGGTTGTATGAGTTTACATTCCCACCAGCCATGGATGAGTGTTCCCCTTTCCCCACACCCTCTCCAGCATTTGGTATCATTTGTTTTCTTGATCCTAGCCAGCCTTATCAGGATGTGATGATATCTTAAAGTGGTTTTAATTTGCATTTCCTTAAATATTAGCAATGTTGAACACTTTTTAAGATGTTTCTCAGCCATCTCTATTTCCTCGCTTATGAATTATCTGCTCAGCTCTTTACTCCACCGTGAGTCATTTGTTTTCTTACTCCTTTGTTTTTTGAGTAATTTATATATTCTGGAAGTTAATGCTCTGTCAGATGAACCAGCGGTGAAGGTTTCCTCCCACTATGTGGGTATTCTCTTCACTTCCCTGATTATTTCTTTTGCTGTAGAGAAAATTTTGAGTTTAATAAGGTCACACTTGTCAATTGTTGGCCTTATTTCCTGTGCAGCTGCTGTCTGATTTAGAAAGTCTTTTCTTACACCTGTGTCTTGTAAGTTGCTGCCAACTTTTTCATCAACACTTTCAAGGTTTTGGGTTTCAAATTGAGGTCTTTGATCCATTTGGAGTTGATTTTTGTACAGGGTGAGAGGTGGGGATTTCATTTTATTCTTCTACAAGTGGCGATCCGTACAGCATCCCTTCATGATTAAAGTACTAGAGGGAATTGAACTGGAAGGATCATTCCTCAACATAATCAAAGCCATATACAAGAAACCCACAGCTAGCATCATCCTAAATGGAGAAAAGTTAGAAGGATTCCCCATAAAGGTAGGAACCTGGCAAGGCTGCCCCTTGTCACCACTCCTCTTCAATATCATGTTTGAAACCCTGCCTAGGGAAATAAGGCAAGAAAAGGAAATCAAAGGAATATTAATTGGAAAAGTGGAAGTAAAACTATCCCTTTTTGCAGATGATATGATAGTTTACCTAAGGGATGCTAAAAACCCTACCAGAAAACTCCTAGAAGCTATTAGGAGATTCAGTAAAGTGGCAGGATACAAAATTAACCTAGAAAAATCAGTAGCCTTTCTTTACACCAACAACAAGCAACTGAAGAAGGAATACAAGGAGACCTTCCCACTCACAGTAGCCTCAAAAATAATAAAATACCCAGGAATAAACCTAACCAAAGACATCAAATATCTCTACAACAAAAATTCTAAACTCTTGAAGAAGGAGATTAAAGAAGACATCAGAAGATGGAAAGACCTCTCATGCTCATGGATTGGAAAAATTAATATAGTAAAAATGTCCATTCTAGCCAAATTAATATATCAATTCAACACAATTCCAATTAAAATCCCCAGGACATTCTTCACAGGCTTGGAAAAAAATCCTCAAATTCATATGGAACAACAAAAGTCCCTGAATAGCAAAGCAACCCTGAGTGAAGACAGCGATACAGGAGGAATTTCTACACCAGACATCAAACTATACTACAGGGCTATACTCATAAAAACAGCCTGGTTCTGGCAGAAAAACAGACCCATAGATCAATGGAACAAAACTGAAGATCCAAACTTGAGTACATAAAATTTCAGCCACCTTATATTTGACAAGGGGGCCAAAAAGACTCAATGGAGGAAAGACAGCATCTTCAGCAAATGGTGCTGGCAAAACTGGATTAATTAAAATTTTTAAAAAAGTGAGGTAGGGTCTCCCTATAGCCACAGCTGTCCTGGAACTTGATATATGGATCAGGCTAGCCTCAGTCTTCCAGAGATCTATCTGCCTTTACCTCCTGTGTGTACAGATTAAGGACATGCTCCAACCATGTCCAGGAAATTTTATAATTATTTAATGAATCTATAAAGAGAAGGAAATATAGGTAGAGTGTCTGTTTTTAATCATGCAACCAAACATAATATTGTACTAGATAACCTATGAAGTCTCTCTTCTTTTACTTACCCTTGCTTTCATAGTTGAGGGACCCAAATTTTGCCTTTGATGCATCTGAGGACTTGGGGCCCTAACAATACAGCACTAAGCTTTTTTACATCTGTCATACTGGGGGGATATTTCATGTTCTGGGGAATCTCCTGGATGTTATCCATCAAGCAGCAGCAACCCTGTTTTCCTTGGAGAACTAGACTCAATCAACCTAGCCAATACCATAATCTGTGCATTAGCTTCTATCCTTAGTGTTAGGAGGGGTCTGACACAATCAGGTAGAAATCTTGAAGTCAAGGAAAACAGAACTGCTACTGGCTTTTTTTTTTTCTTTAGTGCTAAAATCTGTAACCAGAGAGGTAAAAGTATCAAGAAAATTAAAGCAAAAAATGCAATAAGTAATTAGATGACATCATCAGCACTATAGAAATTTCAACTCTGAGGTGATTTATCTTTCACATCTGTAGAGGTTTATGAGTCTAAGATCAAGGCACAAGCACATTCCATATTTAATAAGACTGGTCCCTGCTCCCAACAAAATTCTACTTACTGTATATTCATGTGGCAGACTGCATATGGGTTGACAAGTGTCTTCAGCTGCATGCACTAGGAAACTCAAGTTTGGTTTATAAGACTACTAATCTTGTTAATGAGGACTATGGCTTCATATCAACTTCTAAAGGCTACACTTCTTGGATTATTCACATTAGTTACTTTTGTCCTCACTATGACAAAGCACCCAAAGGAAGCAACTTGAGAATGGAAGGATTTACTTTGGTTCTAGACTCCAAATAAATAAATACAAATATATGTAAATATCACAAAAATAGAGCTGGTCTAGATTGTTTAAATTCAGTTTAGGCATTAACAAAGCCCAATAAGAACACAACAGCTACATTCTTACATTGTGGAATGTACCTATTTAACATAGGATTACATGTCATAACTTGTTTATCAGTTCAAAACATTTAAAATCTATTTGTTTAGCAAGTGCACAGATACAATATACTGTTAATGAATTTTAGTCATCCTAATTCCAAAAATCCTATTTTAAACCTAATTCTTCCTATTTAATTGAAATGGTGTGTCCTTTGATTTCAAACTGTCCACATCCTCCTTCTCAAACTTTATTCTTTATTTCTGTGAGCTCAGAATGTTGTTCTCTTTGCAGTAATGAGGTTGCATGGCATTTTTCTTTCTACGAGGTGCCTGGTTGATGTTAGCCAGCATATCTTTCATGCTTATTGATATTGAAAATGGCAGGAATTCCTTCTTTTTAAAGCTAAATACTATTCCACTGTGAATCATATATTCTTTATTCATTAACAAAAATAAATTTGATTCCATATCTTGGATAACATGAATAAAAAAACACGGACATGCAGATTGTTTTCCATAGCATGATTGCATACTACTTGAGTGTGTATTTATGAAAATGAAGTTCCTGGAACATGTTATTGATCAATTTTTGTTTTGAAGACCTTCTATGGTATTTTAAATAGTTACACTAATTTTTCAAACAATATACAAAGATTCCTTTCCTCTATACACATGTGAATGCTCAATATTATTTGTCTTTTAGGTAATAACCCTTCTAATAGTTGTGAGGATCTAACTCATTAAGTTGTTATTGTAATTTCATGATTTTCCAGATAACTTTTGGCTATTTGCATGACTTCTTTTTAGTATGTGCTAAGGTCTTTGCTCACCATTAGAAATCACTATTTTTCTTTTTGCTGATTATGTGAATTCCTTATGAATTTTGAGTAGTAATCTTTCATAATACATAAGGCTTGCCACTGTAGTGACTTGTTAAGTAGTTTTGCCCTTCCCTGTGCTGACAGTTTCTTTGCTGTGCAGAAGCATTATGGTTTGAGCCAGCCCCTTTCACTCACTTTACCTCATTATGCATTCAGCTTTGGGTCAAAATCAATCACCTTTGCCTTCACCAGTGGATTGGAGCTAATGTCTTTTTCTAGCAGTTCTTGTTACTTTCATATTTTAGTCTTTCACAAATTTTGAGTTATTTTTATTTGGTGAGTTGGCTAACCTATAAACATGCTACTGATGTTTGCCATGCAGTTAGCCCACATTAAACAAGGTTTTTGTTTTCTCAAGGGCAGTTAAGGATCTGGTCCTCGGGTTTAGGGGGGGAGGAAGCCCCTGGCTCCTTTCAGCTTTTCATTTACCAGTTCCATCTACTCAAGGACAAAGTCAGGTCCTGCTAGACCAGGCTTCCCTTTTCTGAAGCATGAGCAGACTTTCCTCTTTATAGACTGGACACTGGCTGAAGTCCCATTAGTGGATCTCTAAGACCTGCCTGCACAGGAAGACTGATGACTCAAATTAAGTATGGTCATTAAGTGTCCAGAAAGGCTAAGTTACACCAGGCTGATGTTTTTTTTACTGGTTATGGTTTCCTTTTGGATGCTTAAGGCCACACAGTAAACCCAGATTAACCAAGGTTTTTGTTTTCTCTAGGTCAGTTGAAGATCTGGTCCTCAGGGGTCACTCAGGTTTTGGAGGGGGAAGGAACCTCTGGCTCCTTCTGGCTTTTCATTTACCAGTTCCATCCATTTGAGGACAAAGTCAGGTCTTATTATACCAGGCTACCTTTTTTGAAGCATGAGCATACTTTCCTCTTTATAGACTGGACACTGGCTGAAGTTCCATATGCATACATACCCTCAACCCATATACAAAAAATTCCAAAGTCTGAAAATAAATGGTAGGTTAATTATAGAACCAGTTAAGGGATTCACAATATAAGAGCACAGTTGTTTAAAGATCACGAGGGGGGCTGGAGAGATGGCCTAGCGGTTAAGAGCGCCGACCGCTCTTACAGAGGACCCAGGTTCGATCCCCAGCACCCACATGGCGGCGAGAACCGTCTGAAACTCCAATTCCAGGAGAACTCCAGTTCCAG
Source organism: Rhizomys pruinosus (assembly GCA_009823505.1). Classification (NCBI taxonomy): domain Eukaryota; kingdom Metazoa; phylum Chordata; class Mammalia; order Rodentia; family Spalacidae; genus Rhizomys; species Rhizomys pruinosus. The sequence continues at coordinate 802,989 of VZQC01001281.1, forward strand.
GGGAATCCGAGACCGTCTTCTGACCTCCGCCGGCATTGCACAACACGGGTGCACAAACTTGCATGCAGACAGTACATTCATACACATACGTAAATAAATAAAATTAATAAAAAAATAAAAAAAAGATCACGATGGAATATAACATTAACATTGCTCAGTTTGCCTTACAACAAGGTACTTGGTGCTAACATCCACAGATGATGGATACCATTTATCATTTGTTATTCTGAGACTGTGATACTTCACTTAACATAATATCTTCTAGTTCCATCCATTTACCTGCAAAGTTCAAGATGTCATCTTTCTTTTTTTAATATTTTTTATTAATTTTATTTATTTCTCTATGTGTATGAATGTACTGTCTGCATGCAAGTTTGTGCACCCGTGTCGTGCAATGCCACAGAGGTCAGAAGAGGGGTCGGATTCCCCTGGAACTGGAGTTCTCCTGGAATTGGAGTTACAGATGGTTCTCGGCCACCATGTGGGTGCTGGGGATCAAACCCGGGTCCTCTGTAAGAGCAGTCAGTGCTCTTAACCGCTAGGCCATCTCCCCAGCCCGATGTTATCTTTCTTTAGCTCTGCATAGAACTCCATTTTATTCTCTACAAGAGGTGATCTAGTTTTGCCAACACCATTTGCTGATGATGATGTCTTTCCTCCACTGTGTCTTCTTGGCCCCCTTGTCGAATATGAGGTGCCTGAAATTGTATGTGCTCAGGTTTGTATCTTCAGTGTTGTTCCATTGGTCAACAGGTCTGTTTTTGTGCCAGTACCAAGCTGCTTTTATGACTATAGCCCTGTAGTATAGTTTGAAGTCTGGCATAGAGATCCCCCCTGTATTGCTCTTTTCTCTCAGGGTTGCTTTGGCTATTTGGTCTTTTGTTTTTCCATATGAAATTAGGGATTTTTTTTTTGCAAGCCTGTGAAGAAACTCTTGGGGATTTTAATTGGGATTGAATTGAATCTGTATATCAATTTGAGTAGATTGGACATTTTTACTATATTAATTTTTCCAATCCATGAGCATAGGAGCTCTTTAAATCTTTTGATGTCTTCTTCAATTTTCTTCTTCAGGGGTTTAAAATTTTTGTTGTAGAGATCTTTGGTGTTTTTGATTAGGTTTGTTCCTAGGTATTTTATTGTTTTTGAGGCTACTGTGAGTGGGTAGGTCTCCTTGTATTCCTTCTTCAGTTGCTTGTTTTTGGTGTAAAGAAAGGCTACTGATTTTTCTAGGTTAATTTCATATCCTGCCACTTTACTGAAACTCTTAATCATTTCTAGGAGTTTTCTGGTGGAGTTTTTAGCATCTCTTAGGTAAACAATCATATCATTTACAAAAAGGGATAGCTTGACTTCCTCTTTTCCAATTACTACTCTTTAATTTCTGCTTCTTGCTTTATTGTTCTAGCAACTGTTTCAAGCAATATATTAAAGAGGAGTGGTGACAGGGGGCAGACTTGCTATGTTCCTGCCTTTAAGGGAGATGCTTCCAATTTTTCTCCATTTAGGATGATGTTCACTGTGGATATCTTGTATATGGCTTTGATTACATTGAGGAATGATCCCTCCAGTCCAATTCCCTCTAGGACTTTAAGCATAAAGAGATGCTGGATTTAGTCAAAAGCTTTTTCTGCATCAATTGAGATGATCCTGTGGGTTTTGTCTTTCAGTCCATTTATATGTTTTATGATATTTATTGATTTTCATATGTTGAACCATCCCTGCTTCTCTTGTATGAATCCAACTTGGTCATGATGGATGATCTTTTTTATGTGGGTCTGTATAGACTTTACAAGTTTTTTGTTGAGAAATTTACATTTGTGTTCATTACTGAGATGGAGCTATAGTTCTCTTTTAGGGTTGTATCTTTGCTGGGTTTTGGTATTAGAGTGTTGATGGCTTCATAGAAGGAATTTGGGAGATTTCCCTCTGCTTGTATCCTTCTAAACTGTTTGAGTAATAATGGCTGCAAGTCTTCTTTAAATGTTTCATAGAATTCTGCCATGAAACCATATGTGCCTGGGCTTTTATTTAGTTGGGAGATTTCTTATTACATTTTCAATTTCTTCATATATTATGGGTCTGTTTAAGCTGTCAATCTCTTCTTGGTTAAGCTTTGGTGATTCCCAGGATTTCAGATATTCATCCATTTCTCTTAGGTCTTCAGATTTAATAGAGTATAGGTTTTTGAAGTATTCCCATATGATTGTCTGGATCTTTTCATTGCCTATTGTGATATTCCTCCTTTCATCACGAATTCTATTGATTTGTATTTGCTGTTTCTTTCTTTCAGTGAACTGGGCTAGAGGTCTGTCTATCTTGTTTATTTTTTCAAAGAACCAACTTTTGGATTTATTGATTTTTTTGTATTGCTTTCTTCGTTTCTATTTCATTGATTTCTACTCTGATTTTTGTTATTTCTTCCTCTCTGTTGCATTTAGGGTTCTTTTGTTGTTGTCTCTCAAGTTCTTTTAGCTGCAGTGTTAGATGGTTTATTTGTGCTTTTTCTGTTTTTTCAGTGTAGGCGCCCAGGGCTATAAACTTCCCTCTTAGGACTGCTTTTAAACTGTTCCATAGGTTTTGGTGTGTTGTATTGTCATTGTCATTTACTTCCAGGGATACTTTTATTTCTTTATTTCTTCCTGGACACATTCAGGAGTGTGCTGTTTAGTCTCCATGTGTTCTTGTAGATAGTAGGGCTTATCCTGGTGTTGATATTAAGCTTTATTGCACTGTGGTCTGATAGAATGCATGAAATTATTTCAATCATTTTGTATTTGTTGAGGTTTTTCTATGTCCCAGTATGCAGCCAATTTTGGAGAATGTTCATTGGGTGCTGAGTAGACAAAGTGTATTCTATGCTATTTGGGTGGAATATTCAGTAGATGCTAGTGAAGTCCATTTGGTGTATCATATAGTTCAGTTCAGATGTCTCTCTGTTTATTCTTTGTCCAGTTGACCTGTCCAAAGGGCTCAGTGGAGTATTGAAGTCCCCTACTGTGAGTGTGCTGGGGTTAATCTGTGCCTTGAGATCCTGGAGAATTGTCCTTATAGTGTTCAGTGCACAAGAGTTTGGTGTATATATATTCATGATTGTGAAATCTTCATGGTTAATTGTTACTTTGATAAAGACATAATGGTCTTCTTTGTCTCTTATTACTTTTACTTTGAAGTCTATTTTGTCTGATATTAAAATAGCAACTCCTGCTTGCTTTTTGGTACCATTTGCTTGGAATATTTTTTCTCATACTTTCATCTTAAGTTGGTGCCTATCCTTGAGAATGAGATGGGTTTCTTGTACACAGCATATAGATGGGTTCTGTTCCTAATCCATTCTCCCAGTCTATGTCTTTTGATTGGGGAGTTTAGTCCATTAATATTTAAGGTTATAATTGGAAGATGTGTATTGCTTCCTTTCACCTTATTATCCATTTGCATTTTTGGTCTACGTTTCTACTTCTACAGTTATGCTTTTATTAATTTCTCTTTCTAGGTGCCTGGTTGCTCCTCTCTCTGTTCTTTGAATTGCTTCAAGTGTTCTCTGAAGGGTTGGTTTTCCAGACATGTATTCTATCATCCTGTTTATGTCATGGAAGATTTTTCTTTCTCCTTCAACTATAATTGACATTTTTTTCTGGGTATAGACCTGGGTTGGCATCTATCATTGTTTATCACTGGAAACACTTAGGTCCACGTTCTTCTTGCTTTCATAGTTTGCCCTGAAAAGTCAGTTGTAATTCTCATGGGCTTCCCTTATATGTAACTTGTTTTTCTCTTGTGGCTTTAAGAATTTTGTCTGTTTTGGGTGTATAGCATTTTAACTATGATATGGCATGGGGAGTTTCTTTTCTGATCTTGTCTGTTTGGAGTTCTATGTGGTTCTTGTATTTGTGTGGGTTTGCCTTTTGCTAGTTTGGGGAAATTTTCATCTATTATTGTGTTGAAGATCTGATCGATACCATTCTTTTGGGATTCTTCTCCTTCCTCTATCCCTATGATGTAAAGGTTTGATCTTTTCATAGTGTCCCACATTTTCTGGTTGTTCCACTTTAAAATTTTTCATAATCTTTACTTGAGCTTTTTAGTTTTTCTGTGTTATCTTCCAGATCTAATATACTTTTTTCTGCTTCCTCCATTCTACTTCTGAGGCTTTTTCCCCATCCTTTCCTCTTGATTAGATGAGTGTTTGATTTCCTTTTTCATTTCATCCTGTGATTTCTTTAGTATTTCCACTTCCTTTTGGAGCTTCTCGATCTCTTCCTGTAGCTCCTTACTTCACTAGTTGGTTTCCCTTTTCATTTCAGCATGGTATCTTTTCAGTGTTTCTACTTCCTTCTGGACTTTGTCATTCTCTCCCTCTAGTTCTTTCCAAAGTTTGTCTTTCTGTCCATCTAGGTCCTTCTTGAGATTTTCATTCTTTCTCCTTAGTTCTCTGATTTGTTCTTTATATTCTTTTATTTATTTGAATATGTGTGCAATTGTTCTGAGATCTGTGCCCTGAGTTACCTCTAGGGAGATCTCATTGTAGGAATTTTCTGTAAGGTTGGTAGAGTTTGGTGTGGAATTATTCTATGCCTTTTCCCATGTTGATCTTTCCTCATGTTTTTGGCATGTGGGGTTATTTTTGTGGGGCTTTTTGTTTTTGGTTTTTGTTCTTTGTTTTTGTATTCTCACATGAGTCTCAAATGTTTCTTCACTGAGTTGAAGACTTGCTTTGCTTGCTTCCTTCAGATGCCTTCATTGTTTTCTTCTTGTTTATGGAGTGCTGACTTGTCTAGGTTTCAGGCTTTCATTTATGGTTATATATGGGAAGTCTAACTCACTTTTCCCTTTCTATTCTGAAGGTTCTCCAGAAACTATGTAGGTAACAACCCAGTCAGTACCCTGCTGAGGACTGTGCTTACTCTTCTTCCTGCCAGCCAGTTCCTCTAGGTTGTTTGTAAGGCTGTGGTACTGGTGTTGTCTTAGGTTCACTGTTTCATTTATTGCCTTATGCCCCAGAATCACTACTGTGCTCCCTCTTGGACACTCCCTCTGCAATTCCACTTGGGAAGAGGGGGGTGATTGGCTCACTTAGCCCATGCCCCAGTACTCTGTGCTTCGGGTGGTCCAGCAAAATCCCTGATCTAAGCTTTGTGCATTCAAATCCCCCAGTGGCAACAGGCCCACCTTTTATACCAGCTAGCTGGGCAATTCCACCACTACAGCCACACTAAACAATGATTCAATTATTCAACAATCCATCTGGCTGAAGCACCTGGCCCTTACCTGTGCTTCAGGTAGTCTGGTGAAATCCTCCTATCTAAGCTCTGAGTCCTGCTTTGTACTTTCAATTCACACTGTAGACCTGGCTAAAAGCAGCTAGCAAGAATGATATATTCATGTAATAATATGTTTATTATTACTACATATTATATTATATGTACATAGTCTTTTCCCACAGTAATAGTCATGAAGCCAAGTCCAACCCTTCATGTGCACTAAACAAGAAATTTACTACTAAGGTATAGCTATATCCCAAATAATTACATTGTTAACCTCTTTAATATTAATAAATGTGACTTACATGCCACCATTAAAGACTTTTGTGGCTGATTTGAGAGCACAGTGTAGGAATGGAAAGATGGAAGGAGGGAACTACCACAGTTCTCCAGGTTAAAGAAAGATATGATGGTTTGGTGGTAATAATAGAGGTAGTGGGGGTGGCTGAATTCTGCATACCACGGAGGATAGATTTTATTGATGGATTTGAATTGGAAGGAAGAGAAGAAAAGGAATAAATGGAGCTTTTATTTTGTGTCAAACACTGGGTATCAGAACTGTTTTGACTTGGGCATGCTTTTTAACAACTGCTACTCTTCTTAAGAAGTTAATTATTTTCTCTTAATTATACTTTGTGCCAGTGATTTTTGCTGTGATTGATTAACTCTGTAAGGTAAAGACATTTAAGGCAACAATAATTTTGGTTTAAATTGGTCCAATAAGCAGATCTTGAAACATGTTTTATAAGTTCATTCGATCACAAAATATTTCATAAGCAATCATTTTGGCCTATGCCCTGTTCTACACACTGGAACAAGGCACTGGACAAATGGTCCAAATCACCAGCCTCAGAGATCTCCTATGACATGAATCATTTAGGGCTCTTTGTGAGGACAAATACAGAATGGACTCTCTGAGGCTTACTTTTATTGTAATTTCATTGCTATAAGTGAGTTCACTTTGAACTGGAAACAAAGATGATGTGGGGAATGTACAGAGTCCTTCACTCCTCACCATAAGCTACAATCAAAGCTATTTGACACTTGAACACTCAATGATCTGCCGTAAATATCTTCTCATAGATGCAGTTCAGATGTCTGTCTTGGACCAGATACTCTAAAAGCATTTCTTCAAGTAGTCTCAAATGAAAACTCCTAAATAAAAACAACCTACCTAAATCTCCTTAGGTGTATCTCAAGCTTCCTCCATTCTAAACAACTCAGCAATACTACCCTGAAGTCCCTGTGCCAGAAATGGAACTTGTCAGACTGGCTTCAACCTGTGCTACCTCTTGCTCTGAATAAAAAATCTAGGCTATTGTTTCTGCTAGATGCTTTAGGTGAAGCCTTGCTGCATGTTTTCTAGGCAGCAAATACAATTCCAACACAGGCAAGCCTGCTTCAGGGAACTAACATGTGGTTCAGCATAGGGGAGCTGCCAGCTCAGAGGCAGGTTTCTCAATCATTCCATTCATTGGTCTGAGCTAAACTCTGATGGGAAAATGGAACAGGGCTGTCTGAGTCACTGTCACTCCCCAGACAACTGCTGCATCTCAGAGACTGGGAAAAGAGGTGTGTTCAGAACTACTCCATTGTTTGGCACAGACTTGTGTGCATTTTAATTTCCATAATTGATTTTTATTAATTTAGGTGTCATGTTGAGGAAAAAAATCACAGAGTTTGAAGCTGAACATGCCTGCTTTCCACCCAGGTTCCACTTCTGCTTACTGATTTGATCATAGACATTGTTATTCTAACCGTTTTGCCTATATAAAAAGAGAAGATTTTATCCAGGCTGTGGACTTTTGAGATTAGAGAAAAAGGAAGTCAATTTCCAGGACTGAGCTCAAGACTCATGTTAATTGCTCAAGAAATGATAATTTTCTGCACTTTGACTTCTGAATTTAATAAAATTCAAGAGGCTGACCCACTCATAATGGAGCAATTGTCTTTAACATGGTCTTACCATGTGCATAAGTCAAAAAATTAGACAATGGGAAATAGAAATAGCCTCTCATATATTAGTAATAGCTAATATCATGGCTTAGTTTGTTGAATGTATGAAATGTGTTTAAATGAAATTTCATTTTATTTTTAATATAATTCTTTTATTGATGTTTTGTGTATTTCCTACAACACTTTTCAGTTCAATTTAGACAGATTCCCCTTTCCCTTCTCCCCACACCACCGCAGGTCATGCATTCTGCCATATATGTCCTATATCTTTCTCTCACACTTTTTAAAGTTTTTCTCTGCAGAGGTTTATTGCTTTGGGCAGAATTTAACTGTATCAATACCTTCTCTGACCCAGTCCTTATGGTGTTGTTGTTGTTGTTGTTCCCTCCCATTTGTATTGCTCCAAAATATGTCTATGTAAATGTCTTATATGTACCAGAATCATGTCCTCCAGGAATAAATTGTATGTTAACTCTGATACATGTTTAGGAATTCACATTTTTCCTTTAATTTTATATTACTCTAAAATATGAATACATACCTTTGATTCATATACATTAATTATCATAAAATAATTAAATGAAAATAAGTGGTAAGTTAATTCTAGGGCCCATTAAGAGATTCACATTATAACAGCACACTTGCTTTCAAATAGAAAGAAATATAACAATAATATAACAATAACATTACTCAGCTTGCCATTCAACTGGGGATTTGGTGCTAGCATCCACAAATGAAGGAAACTATTTACTGCTTCTTTGGGGGGGGGGGGCTGTGTTACTTTACTTAGCATAATGGCCTCAAGTTTCATCCATTTACCTGCAAAGTTCATGATGTCATCTTTCTTTACTCCTGCATAGAACTCCATTGTGTAGATGTACCACATTTTGTTATCCACTTGTCTGTTGAGGGGCATTTGGGTTGGTTGCAACTCTTCCCTATTGTGAAGAGAGCTGCAATAAACATACATCTGCATGTATCCTTGCAATAAGATGAGTCTTGTAAGTATATACCCAGGAGTGGTAAGGCTGGGTCAGGTGGCAGGCTCATTTTGAGTCTTTTAAGGGTTCTCCACACTGCTTTCCACAGTGGTTGTATGGGTTTACATTCTCACCAGCAGTGGATGAGTGTTCCCCTTTCCCCACAACCTCTCCAGCATTTGGTGTCTTTTGTTTTCTTCATCTTAGCCAGTCTTATTAGAATAAGATGATGTCTTAGAGTGGTTTCAATTTACATTTCCTTAATTATTAACGTTGAACACTTTTTAACATGTTTCTCTTCTTTAATTGTTTCTTTTGCTCTACAGAAGTTTTTGAGTTTGATGAGGACTCACCTGTAAGCTGTTGACCTTATTTCATGTGCAGCTGCTGTTTGATTTAGAAAGTCTTTTCCTACTCCCATGTCTTGTATATTGCTACCAACATTTTCTTCTATCACCTTCAGGGGGTTGGGTTTCACGTTGAGATCTTTGATCCACTTAGAGTTGATTTTTGTACAGGGTGAGAGGTAGGGGTTTAATTTTGTTTTCTACAAATGGTGACCCAGTTTTGCCAGCACCATTTTCTGAAGATGCTATCTTTCTTCCATTGAGCTTTTTTGGCCCCTTTATAGAATATGAGGTGGATGAAATTGTATGAGCTCAAGTTTGGATTTACAATTTTGTTCCAATGGTCAATGAGTCTGTTTTTGTTCCATTACCAGGCTGTTTTAATGACTATAGCCCTGTAGTATAGCTTGAAGTCTGGTAAGGTGATCATCTGTATTGCATTTTTTGCTCAAGGTTGCTTTAGCTATTGGGGTCTTTTTTTTTCCATATGAATTTAAGGATATTTTTTCTATGTTTGTAAAGAAACTCATGGGGATTTTAATTGGGATTCCATTGAATGTGTATATTAATTTGGGTAGAATGGACATTATTATTACATTAATTTTTCCAATCCATGAGCATGGGAGGTTTTTCCATCTTTTGATCTCATCTTCAATCTCCTTCTTCAGTGGTTTAAATTTTTTCTTGTATAGATCTTTGGTGTCTTTGGTTAGGTTTGTTCCCAAGTATTTTATTGTTTTTGAGGTTATTGTGAGTGGTAAGGTCTCCTTATATTCTTTCTCCAGTTGCTTGTTGTGGGTGTAAAAAAGGCTACTGATTTTTCTAGGTTAATTTTGTATCCTGCAACATTACTAAAATTCTTAATCATTTCTAGGAGTTTTCTGCTGGAGTTTTTAGCATCCCTTAGGTAAACTATCATATCCTCTGCAAAAAGGGATAATTTGACTTCCTCTTTTCCAATTAGTATTCCTTTAATTTCCCTTTCTTGCCTTATTGCCCCAGCAAGCATTTAGAGAACTATATGAAGAGGAGTGGCAATAGGGGGTAGCCTTGCCAGGTTCCTGTCTTTAAGGGGAATGCTTCTAATTTTTCTCCATTTGGATGACGCTGGTTATGGGTTTTTTGTATATGGCTTTGATTATATTGAGGAATGTTCCCTTCAGTCCAATTCCCTCTGGAACTTAAGAGTCCTAACAGGGAAATTTATAACCCTAAGTGCCTACATTAAGAAAAACAAAACAGGGCTGGAGAGATGGCCTGGTGGTTAAGAGCACTGACTGCTCTTGCAGAGGACCAGGGTTCGATCCCCAGCACCCACATGGTGGCTGAGAACCATCTTTAACTCCAGTTCCAGGGGAACCTGACACCCGCTTCTGACCTCCGCGGCATTGCATGACACGGGTGCACAGAACTGCATACAGACAGTACACACATACACATAAAAAATAAAACAAAACAAAACAAAACAGAAAGTGAACAAATAAATAATCTAACACTGCAGCTATAAACACTTGAAAGACAACAACAAATGGACCCTAAACCCAACAGAGAGGAAAAAAACAACAAAAATCAGAGCAGCAATCAATGAAATAGAAACAAAGAAAACAATACAAAAAAAAATCAATGAATCCAAAAGCTGGTTCTTTGCAAAGATAAACAGGATAGACAGACCTTTAGCCCAGTTAACCAAAAGAAAGAAAGAGCAACTCCAAATTAATAGTATTCATGATGAAAAGGGAAACATCGCAAAGGATAAAGAAAAGATCCAGACAATCATATGAGAATACTTCAAAAACCTGCTGTACTCTACTAAGTTTCAAAACCCAAGAGAAATGAATGCATAGCTGAGATCCTGGGAATCAACAAAGATTAACCAAGATGAGATTTACTGTTTAAATAGACCCATAACATATGAGGAAATTGAAGATGTAATAAAAAAAAACCTCCCCCCCCCCAAAAAAAAGCCCAGGCCCAGATGGTTTCACAGCAGAATTCTATAAAATATTTAGAGATCTTTCAACCTTTACTCTCAATCTTTTCAAAAGGATACAAACAGAGGGAAATCTCCCAAATCAAATACCTTCTATGGAACTAGCATCACTTTAATATCAAAACCAGGCAAACACACAACCAAATAAGAAAACTATAGACCCATCTCATCAATGAACACAGATGCAAAAATTCTCAACAAAATACTTGCAAATCACATACAGACCCACATCAAAAAAGATCATCCATCATGATCAAGCTGGATTCATACCAGAGATGCAGGAATGGTTCAACATATGTAAATCAATAAATATCATAAAACACTCAAATGGACTGAAAGACAAAAATCACACAATGATCTCAATTGATGCAGAAAAAGCCTTTGACAAAATTTGATTTTATAATCTGATGACCTAAGATGAAACTGAACATATTTAGTTGAAGCCAAAGAGAAGCCTAGAAATAGCATTCCCCTTAAGGATGTGCTCTGGGGGACTTCATTAAACTGGTTCAACTCCAAGAATCTTCATGTGAAAACTAATAATCATATTTCTGCTATGTATAAAAGTAGAAACCAAGGTAGATCAATGACTATTACAGGGTCACATAGATTTAGAACCCAGGTACCTTGTGGCCAAAGATTTAATATTCAGTTTATATATTTCATTCAGACAGCAAAGGTTTATTGAGACTTGACCATTGTGCCACACACTGGATCAAGGTTTTACAGTGATAAAATGTGATAAAGTCTAACCTATCTCTGAAATAGGTGAAGGATGTGGGAGGCAACTAATTCCATGATAAAGCAGAGGATGTTCTGATACAGGAGGTACAAACTGCCATGGAGAAATGAAAAGGAAGATGTCAAGACCTAGAGCAATTGCTTTCGAAGACAACATTTAAGGAATGGAATAAAGAAATATGGCAAGATCCTGTCAAGTGTGATATCAGGATGAATGAAATCATGGATTGGGAAAGCATCATCTAGGAGTATTGGAGAGATCAACTCTCCTGGGACAAAATTTTACAAGGAGGGGCAATAAATAAAGAATTCATTTTAATTTCATCACTAGTATATAGAGTCTTGGATGTGTAGCCAAAAGCCTTGGAATTAAATCCGCACTATGTGAAGAATCAATCACTAAAATATTATGAGAATTTTGGTGAAATGTTCAAAACTTATTTGGGGTGGGGTTCTGATGTTAATTTGGAGAAAATATGCACTTAACATCCCAAAGACAGATTCGGTGACTTCGTGATTTGTTTAAATATTTGTTTCCTGGGGAGTTAAATCATCAGTAGTTCAGACTTTGTATTCTATCCACCAATGAATCACCAAATATTCCTCTTTTAATAAATAGAAGAGCAAAACAGCTATTTAATACTTGCTTAATACCTAACAAATACAATTATTTAGACTTTGTATCTATAATCTCTCCATCTGGGGCATAAAAAAATAGCTGGCATGTCCCAAGAGCTTTTAGATGAGGATGCTAGAAGCCAAATGTTGTGTCCAAAGGGATAGAATTGAAAGTCTAACTCAGGTTTGATGAATAAATCTTGTGCTGCTCTGCTGTGTAGAAGTTTCTGGAACCATTGAAACAGTCTCAATTTTGAAGGGTACCATCTGGATACTGAAAATGTCCTTTGTAGAGAGTGTTTCTTAATAATGTAAGTGTTCTCTTAACAGAGCTTTACACATGGAGGAACAAACAGGGGTGGTCACTGGAAAACCCCACCTTCAAATCCTGATGAGAGTTTTCATTAAGTCATAGGCACTTAATAGGAGTTTCAAAAGATAATAAGCAAAGCAGGTACAGTCAAAGGCAGAGGAAGCGTGAGAAAAACAGAGAACAATATTGCTGGGAAATGCATGTAGCCAGGCCAGCAGAAACTGGTAGATGATTCACATCATATGTTGGTACTTGAGTCTGGATTATTGGCCTTATGCTAACATAGTCTTCTAAAAAAAAAGAACAGTTGATACACATAGAGAGAAAATTGATATGGATTTAATCTCATCAAAAGAGAAACATTCAATGAGGACCCAGGCTTTTCTCATCTCACACATCTCTTCTGAAAAAAAAAAAAATCATGTATATAAATAACCTGAAAAGTTGAAATGTAAAACTTTTCACTGCATATACAATAGTCTCATTACATTAACATCGGATTTTTCACAGGACAGAAACTAACTATTGTGATTACCTTTATTCATACATCAGCTTCAATGTTAACAGTGACCTTATGGGACTACTAAATTTCTTTAGTCTTATTTTTCTTAATAAAAGGAATGCAGCCAGGTGTGGTGGTGCACGCCTTTAATCCTAGCACTTGGGAGGCAGAGGCAGGCGGATCTTTGTGAGTTCAAGGCCAGCCTGGTCTACAGAGTGAGTTCCAGGACAGCTGGGTCTACAGGGAGACACTGTCTAGAAAAGACCCCCCAAGAAAAAAAGAAAGAAAGAAGGAAAGAAAGAAAGAAGGAAAGAAAGAAAGAAAGAAAGAAAGAAAGAAAGAAAGAAAGAAAGAAAGAAAGAAAAAACAATAAAA